>JAZHYW010015986.1:0-18644 GCA_037355805.1 Ixodes ricinus | reverse complement strand
ACGTTTCGGCACGGTGCCGAAACGTCACCCTGCCGAAATGTCCGCGCGGTGCAATATGGAAAATGTCTCATCAGGCACCACGCGGTTACGCCAACGGCAACGGCGACGCCGACGCTGCTCAAGCCGGAAACGGGCGCCAATGAGCTGCGCTCTAAAACAAGAAATAGTGTGCCTGCGAACAATGAAACCCGCGACCCCAGAAACTGGGGTCGTGTGTTTTATTGATTTATTAAGGTGAGTTATTGATGCCTATCTGGGGCCCAGATAGGCATCAATAACTCACCTTAACACCTTGCCGTAAGCGGCCAAGAGCAAACGTCTGCCTCTGATTGGTTGGTGCTTGCTGCAAAGACCTGCCCCAAGGTAGCACAAAAGTTCAGGGCCAAAAATTGGGCTTTGTCTGGGAGCTTATTGCCTTGAAAAGCCCGAAGAAGTAAAAATGGAACCAAACGTGAGCTTTCTTGGCAAGAGTCTGGGTATTTTGGCCCTAAAGGCCCGTTTACACTCTTGCGACGGAGTGCGACCGAGAGAGACCAGACCGGTTTTAAGCCTCTTGCGATCTCTTAGGACCAGCTCCGCTGTAGCGCATCCGGTCCTAAGAGGTCGCATGAAGGCCCGTTCACACTCTTGCGACCGAGTTCAACAGAGAGAAGGCCAGACCGGTTTTTAAGCCTTTTGCGACTTCTTAGGACCGCATACGGTGCAGCGGAGCTGGTCCTAAGAGATCGCAAGAAGCTTAAAACCGGTCTGGTCTCTCTCGGTTGAACTCGGTCTAAGACTGTGAACGGGCCTTGAACTTAAAAACGGTCTGGTCCCTCTCGGTCGTACTCGGTCGGAAGAGTGGGAACAAGGCCTTAATTGCCAAACAAGTGCCAAACTTAGGCTTCACTGCCTCGCAGTTCGGCTGTCATCTGGCATCTTTGGGCCTAAATCGCCTAACGAATGCCAGAGTTAGGCTTACTGTCCGGTACTTCGGCTGATATTTGTCATTTTGGGCCAAAATTGCCAAACAACTGCCAAAGTTGGCTTAACTTTTCGATACTTCGACTCTTATCTTGCACCTTCAGGCCGAATTCGCCGCAGATGTGCCAGAATTAGAGCTTACTGCCTTGTAGATCGGCTGACATCTGGCATCTTTGGGCCCGAGTCACCAAACAAGTGCCGAAGTTGGGCTTCGCTTCCTGATAGTTCGGCTGTCATCTGGCAGTTACGGACCAAAGTCGCCAAACGAGTGCCAGAACTAGGCTTACTGCCTTGCACATTGGCTGATGAGGTATTGAATGCACGCGGGCGGTCTGCAACTTAATTCAATAGAAATAAAGTTTCATTCTGTTCGCAAGTTTTGATTTTATTCAGGGTTTTTCTTGATTTCTCCAGGCCAAACGTAGGCTGAATGTCTTGCCGCGGCAGAACCAGGCTTTGCAAATGCAAATTTCGCCGGGTTGTTGCACTCGCGCGTAGGTACACACGCCAATATCGGGACGCGCAGTGAGAATGGTTCGACGTTGCAGAAACTGGGGCCGTCGAGCAAGCGCTGCGCGAGACTGATGTGCGCACGTCTCCTCAACATATATAATTAATAGGCGGCGCATTGCAAGAGCGAGTGTAGCTCTGTGCGCGTCTTGCATTGCGATTGAGCACTGTCAAATCCTAGCGATAACAAAAAGCGAAAGCGACAGTGGCTCTGTGGTATTGCGTCCGCTTCATACTAAAGGTAACTAATATGAAATCCTGGCGAGTATGATTTTTTTTAAAGTTAATTTAACGCATTGACAGCATCAACCCAGACACTTCTTTCCCTCACTATCTTTCACTCCTCCCTCCCCCACGCCCCTGCCACCCCCCCACCCAAAGGTGACATTCCAAGCTGCGGGTAGGAGGCAAGGAATGTCTTCACTTTCAGTGAAACATGCAGAGGGAGCTTAGCTACATTGTTCGTGCCCCTTCGATTTCGCCTTTTGCTTAGCCTCCCCACCTGCTCTTCAGTCTTCGTGTGGCTGTCAGCGAGCATGACAGCTGCATTAAGCAAATCAAAAGGGTGGAGCGAAACGCGTGACCTCGCTCCGTTGGACGCGTAGTACAAAAATGCTTGGAAGAAAATTTTTCATGTGACTCTCTCTGTCGCGCTGATGGGATCGCTGAAGCTGTTGTTTGCGCCGTTTGCCAAGTTATAGAAATATCTAGAAAGTGGAGACACATAAGCGACGACACAGACAGGACTATTTTTCAACTTCACCAAAATTTATTTTCGGCTTCAAGCTCAAAGCCTGCCCGCTCCGTGGGAGTGCAGGAAACGGAAATTTTGGGGGTGGAGAGGAAGCGGAGGAAGCGAGGAGGCTGCAAAGCGAGGAAGGGAGAGGAGGGAAGGGGGCTCGGCTCGACTGCAGGTGCGGGATAACGGAATGAAAGGAAAGACCGCTTTTGCCGGTGACCTTGTCACCTTGCCTCGTCTGTCAGCGTTTGGCTTCCATTGTAAACATCAGAAAGATAATCTCCTTTCTTGAGAGCGAAATGGAAGGGGTGCTTATGTTTTGCGGGCTTGTCGCCATCCGATAGGCCTCAATTATTTATCTCCCAACTCGCTCGCAGTGGCCTGCCATGGCTGTCGTGCCTGCGAAATTAGGAGCGCAGACGGGACATTTTCTTCCGTGAATGACAATCGGGTGCTGAAAATCCGAAGCAGCTCTTTCGGCGTCCATTTGATGTTCTCGGAGTCGGTCGTTGAGGAATCGCCCCGTTTCCCCGATGTACCTGGCCCCGCAGGACCCGCAGGACAGGGGGATTGGGTACACTTTCTCCATTATGCAGGCGGTAAACTTGCCTGTGACGTTTTTGGTGCAGCTGGGTTGTGGGGGTTCCTCTCTGTTGACGGCCCTACACATGTCGCGGAGCCTCGATTTGCATGTAAACACCGTTTTTGTGTTGTATTTTGAGGCGAGAGCTTTTAGGCGGTGAGATATTGTGTAGATGTATGGCATACAGGCTGGTCTTCTGGTGAGGGGTGAAGTCTCGGCGGTTGGCCTGGCCCGGGGGCCTGTTGCCAATTTTCGTGAGTTAGCCAAAAGGAAATCTGCAGGGTAGCCTGCCCTCCGAAGCCGTGCGCACTGTTGGCTTAAGGCTGGCCTTCCGTCTAAAAACTCCCGCCTAAAAACTCTCGCCTGTGTGTGACATGCAATCTTGGCATATACAAAATACCAAACAACAACTTAAACCGGACAAACATACAGTCACCCGTGAGCAAGGAACCGAGCCGGCTTCGAAACGAAAAATGCAAGACAATATTGTGTTCGTCTTTAGAGCAGAAATTCATAAACGTCCATTTATTTATCATAAGCCAAAAGTATTTCAATAAGCGCACCGCACTTCTTTTGTACGAGTACCACGTGGGTCAAATGGATCGATAGCGGTTTAAAGGGACCACCTAAACCTGTTTTTGATTATAATGCTAGGATTTACCACCGAGGTGCTTGAACATGGTGCTTCATTAATTGAGCGTATATATACGTGAAACCTCCGGAGTCAAAAGAAAAAAAATAACAACTGGTTTCGTCCATGAAAAAATTATCGCGAAGCCTGTTACCTCAAAATCATCTGAAAATCGTGGTGGACTATTCTGGCGTTTACTCCGATTGAACAATTTGTGAAATGGGAAGAAAATATAATTGGCTTACATAGTTCTCATATCATTTGTCCAAAATAAGCGCCAAAGTAACACATAATATGTGTTTAGTGTGCATGCAAATATAGCGAAAACATAGTTTTTTTATTTTTCTTGAATTACTCAGGTAAGCCAATCTTTCCACAATTTTAGCACAAGCTTCCACCAACTTTAGGTACTTTTGTAAATCCTAGCACGGTGCGTTAAGAACCCGATTTATGCCGTCGCTTTGAACTGCCATCGATCATTTTGCCCCACGCGGTGCCGCAAGTGTTCTATTATGGTAGTCGGAACAGTTGTTTAGGGTGGTTCTGGGAGTAATCGGAGGGGTGGTGTAGATTTGTATTCGTATTCCGCTTACACTACGACCATTTAGTATTGCCAAAAGAAGAGACGTAAAGAAGAGGGTATTGTACCAAGCTCTATAGACGGTATTCAATAACGCTCACGTGATTTCGCGAAGGCGCCGCGTTCCATTCGAGTCACAAACATCAACGCACGACGGCCACAAACGACAAAGAGCGACAAATGACACCGACAGACAGCCGGTTTTTAGATTTGTCGGAGTGCGCCGTTTCACCTGACGGACGCGTGGCAGAACACACGGAAAGGGAAACTTGTCTTCAAGTGGGATTGGAGTTGTCTACAAAACATTTAAAATACACAGGCCAACAGAGTCAGGCACATGCAGTTTTTGTGTGCCGCTCTTTGGGGCTGGAAAACGCGCCGACAAACACTGTGAATCTAGAGGCGATAACTTTCTTTCTAAATTAAAGCTTCCGCTCTTCGTTTGCCGTTGGTGAGTTTCCGCAAATCGTCGCGACTATCGACACCGAACGTTTTCCAAATTAGAATTCCCGAATCGTTCTTTGTTTGGGTCGTTCGTGGCATTTGAGATAGCGCCGCTGAATTTCACGCCGATTTTGAGGATGTTTATATTCAAATAATTGAGTACAGGCGTTCTTGGGAGGTACATTCGGCATCCCGCCGGAATGGATTGCCGAGACGTCGTGTCCTACTTCGTGGTGTGCGGTCTTATATTGTTCAGTCCTCGAACATCGGCGTATCCATCCTAATGCACGGTCGTAGGCCTCGGCATCTTGAGGCACCGGATCGCGCAGCAAGCTTTCGCGAGCAAAACCAGCCACTGCAAATTCTCTTGCGCGACAAGACCACCAGTGAGCGAGCCACGAGCACTAAGAGTCGTCGAGGGACGGGAACGAGTAGGAATCCCAGGTGGCCCCGCCAAATCTGTCTCCCAAGAACGAGTGGCCGAACGAACCTCGGGAGGAACGGAAGCGAGATTGGGAAAAGAGGCTGCAGTGGGTGAAAGCGGCCGAGGAAGGATGAGTTCGTTTCCGACTAGTGTTTCTCAGTGGGACAGCTCGCGGCGCATCAAGCCAGATGACAAAAAAGCATTAATTTTCCGTCGTCGATCGTTTGTCGGCTCTTGTCGGCATTTGTCGGAGTGTTTGTCGTTACATTGGAATCGGTATCAGCGACAAAAGCTGTTGTGGTGTCGCCGGAAACAAAATCGGTGTTTGTCCCTCTAGTGGGATGAGGAAAATTGTAGTGATGTTGAAAGCATGAAGACGCAGTGAACTGTCCACACCTGAAGCCATGCAGCAAATAGCTAATGCTCTTATACTGCCGGCCATTTGAGGAGACAAACTGTTTTAACTTAAGTTAGATAAAACAAGCACACAAAAAAATAGGTTTCTGTGAATTTTCTGGTTTCCGTTGACCGTTCCTCTCAGTCCAGCCGAAAGGCGTCAAAAGAGAGCGCCATTGCTTGTTACAAGAAGTCGCTCTTTCCGTGGGGGCTCCGATCGTTTGTGGAAGCTTGATTATATTTGTCACATTCAATCCAAAAGCTTTACTGCCAACTCAACAACGTCCTCTATCTTAGGTGCCTGTCTGCTTAGGCTTGTGTCAGACGGGTCAACTTTCCCAGCAATTTCGGTGTTGCTGGCAAGATTTTTCCTACCTTTCCCCAGATCCTATCGCTGCGTCCAGCTCGAAACGAACTCGTAACTCGGACGATTCGTAGGCTTTTGAAGCAAGACCACTCAATCAGGGACGCGGTATTATCAAGTGACGCTACTGAGGCTGGGATGCTGACAACTAAAGACTTGGTTCTGTCTTGAAATAGATCGTTTCAGGGAATAAACCGTTTGACAAAGATTAGTTAGTATTCTCAATGCCATTTAAATATATAAAGACATGTAGATAGCGCGCAACTGCCTGTCTAAATAGTCAATGTAAATTGAAATTTAATCATCTTGATGGAAAACCCTATAAACTCGGTTGCTGAGAGTGAATGCGGGCAGCCCGTGTTGCTGGTGTTGAGGCGTCAATTGTTGCTCGCAGCAATTGCCCGCCTGAATCAGGCATTATGGGCTTCTACCCGAACGACGCTTTTTTCCATGATTTTTTGAGCATTCGAAATTAGCGAATCGCACTTTGCTTCACACTACGAAGCTTCGAAACTGATGATATGAGCTATCTTAGCCAATCCGCGCGTGTCACGTCACTGCGCTTTTCGCTCCGTCACTTCGTCAAACTGGAAGGTCACGAGACACGCTCTTTGCTATTCGTTCTTTCTCGCATGAGTTGAAACGTGGTGGCGGTGGTGTTCAAATACCGCTGAAACACTTCCGGCTTCTGGACTAGATGGCGAGTTTTGCAGTATTGACACCGTGAGTGATGACGTTACAACGTGGCGCTATGCTCAAACAAAACTTTTCACTAGGCGCCTGCTATGGACAAATGCAGCAGGTGCTAGGTGATGTTACAAAATGTTGGACAAACAAAGTAAATATTTCTTTTGTAGGCATTGTGTACTTCTGCAACATGTATTCCTGCAGAGACTCTGTATCTATCGCCTCAGTGTCGTAATGAGTACTGCAAAGCTCCATGCGGTTTCGTCTCACCTTAGCATGGACTAACAGGCGAATGCTGTGCTAGCGCGAGCGGCTAAGCCTTGACTGCCTCTGACTGATACCGCCGCACGATCGCTTCGTGCAGCCGCCGAGGCTTCATTCGAAGCAACCGATCTCGGAACTCAGTGCTGCGCGGCTACAATAGTTCATACTAACGTGAGACGAAGTATAATAAGCGTTTCAGAACAGGTTTTGGCCTTGCTAGCAGACGACAGGATGACTTTGCGGGATCAGTGATTCTTTTTCGGGGAGTACGCGACTGCGTTGAATGAAGTTGGTGGACGATCGACAAATCTCTGTTTTCGAGGGCACTTTCCGTGGGAATTCGGAGGCGGCGTGCTCGTACACAGCTTTGATTGATGCCAAAAGGCGAGCGCAGAAGACCCTCCCGTGGAGCTCGCTTCCGCGATACTTGAGATGGTGAAAACACTGTCAAGCCGAATCACGTCCGACGACGACGTGAAGTGTATCAAGGTCGAAGTGCAGGAGAATCGTCTGGAGACTCTGAGTCGCCTGGTGAATCTGAGTGACTCAGCAAGGCTCAGGCTTGACCTCTATCTTACTACACTCGGCATATCGAACATTTCATCCCAGGAAGTTCGACATTGACTAGCCAAGGTCATTCTGGCCTCCTTATCTTTTACACATATGGGTAAGATAACAAGAATCTTCTAGATGTAAAGAAGCGCTCTTTCTTGATCAAGCACGCTGCAATATTGTCACGAAGAAAAATTTAAACTTGAATATGTAAAACTCTAAAAATGAACAAGTCTAGGTGCCACGAACTTCCGCCAAAACATAAACGTACATGCTCGAAACCAGGCATAACTTTGACGGCAAGAAAAAAAAGCCGCTGACAACTCCCCGTAACGCCGGGTTAGAGCGCAGCTCTTGAGGAGCAGGGGGGAGGTACGAGCCGGGGGGTCACGTGGCCTGGGGGTCACGTGACCTCGAGGAAGGGGGGAGTTTCCCCGCTAAATCTAGCGGGAAATTTCAGTTAGGAAAATTTTCCCGCTAGATTTAGCGGGAAAATCCTTCCGCTAGATTTAGCGGGGAAAATTTTCCGCTAAATTTAGCGGGGGAAAATTTCCCGCTAGATTTAGCGGGGAAAATTTCCGCCTAGATTTAGCGGTAAACATTCCGCTAGATTTAGCGGGAAAACTTTTCCGCTCAAATTTAGCAGGGAAATTTCACGCTAGATTTAGCGGGAAAATTTTCCGCTAGATTTAGCGGGGAAATTTTCCGCTAGATTTAGCGGGCAAATTTTCCGCTAAATTTAGCGGGAAAATTACCCATCATGCACTGCGCGGTTACGCCGACGCCGACGCCGACGCCAACGGCGACGCCGACGCCACGATGGCGACGCCGCTCAAGCCGGAAACGGGCGCCTAAAGCGCGGTTCAAACAGGCCCGGACCACGGAATCCCGGGCCAGCCCGGATACCGGAATCCGTAGTGACGGCAATCGCGTCCGGCGTCCGTTTACGGGTGCCGACGTCACGGTTTGGCTTGAGCGCCCAAGCGAGCACAGAGAGGCTGTCGCCAGTCACTGGCCAGCGACCGGCCATCCGGTCATGGCAACACAGTACGGCCAGACAGTGGCCAGCGACTGTCCGGTAACCGGGCTGTCTGGCCAATGGTAAGCCACGTAGCCGCATGCATCAGCCATCGGCCAAGCTACTGGCCAATGAATGGCCACTCTCTGGCCACTGGCCAAAAGACCATCGCCAGACAGGCCGGGCCACCGTCTGGCCAAAATCCGTGCTGCTTGGGCGGCGCGCGGACGGGCCCCGGCATACGGGAGCTGACGTCACGGCGGCTCCCCAGGCAACCAATCAACGGCTGTCGTCAAGCGGAGTCGTCGCCGTCGCGGGCGAGGCAGGCGATGCCGGGCACGCCGGGCGCCGGGCACGCTTCGCGCTCCGTCTAGAGCGGCACTGGTGCCTCGTTTTCGTCGCTTTGTTTTCGCGATGGCGTCGTCTCGGCAGGATCCCGACTACGAAGCTTGATTTGCCTCACTTATGAACCTTTGTGTGATGAGGTACGTCACATATGCAAGAACTATCGACTGGCGTCGGCTGACTACTTTCGCGGCTGCGTGTGAGCAGTACCTGCGGAGCGTGAAGAAAAAGAAGCGAAAGGCCGTCCGCGAGCTCCTGAAGTCTCGGAAAATGCTCGGCGAGTATGCCACCATCGTGAGACTGATGTACGAAGATCCCGACGGCCGGGACTTCTTCGAGTGCTTCCGAATGTCACGAGCCAGGTAGGGTGTGCTGCTTTTTATTTTGGATTATTTTCATGTTATATATCAAGTGGCGTTCCACGTGGGCCCGCGCGTCGCTCACAGGAATACTCACGTGGAGCGTGCGCTCCCGCAGTGGAACCACGTTTATATCATTTTTAACGCGGCAGGATCACGAGAGAAGCTTTCGTAACAGTCACCCGCTTGTCATATTTTACTGCGTCTGTGCTATAAAAAAATAGCAATGGTATGCAGATGTGCAGCTGATACGACACACTCTTTCTGTTTACTATGTTGTGCTCCCTTGAGTGCATGTATGACGGAAGCCCGTTGTGCTTCCTTGTCCTTTGTGCTAGCTAGGATGTGTGCTTACAAGCTGCTTGTGAGTGAATTCTGCACGAAAGCTCGCGCTGCAGAACCCAGGGATCTTGGGTTCAATCCCCACCCCGGCCCGTTTCGATCTGGATGAGCATCGTAACAGCAGACGTTCGTGTTTCACTACTGCGTGACGGGTGTTAAAGATTCTAGGCTAGCGGTCGTACAGTACTGCCTAAAAACTCATCTACAGCGCGTACCGGTGTCGTTCACCATTTTAACCTTTTAAGTGCATCCCACTGCCTTTCCGGTCTCTTTGCAGCCAGCAAGCCAACCACTGCCTGCCTCTACAAACGGCCTTTCTGAAGGCCACTCATATTTGCATTGAAGATGCCGTTTCATCGGGTTGCATCCACCTCCGTGTCTTCGAAACCATGTGAATAAAGTATTAAAAGCAGTATCGAGGTCTTTCGCTTGTCCTGGTGCTTGTGGTCGCTACGATACCTGTCGTAGATCCAGGGGTACCGCTGAACTAGCTGAATTAATTTATAGGTTTTCTCGGGTACGTCAAACGCAGCGGCAACTTCAGCCCTCTTCGCGGCAGCGGCACTCTTCGCAGCCTTCCTCGCGTCGGAGACGGGCAAGAAGTTCACCGTCGCAGCCATCCCCGCAAGCAAGCACGGAGCATCTGAGGCATTCGCACGCGGAACCATAGAGTAATATACACAAGGTAAAGAGCGGACACTGCCATAGGCCCCAGCGGCCCAGATAGACGAGTGACAGCTAGCGCTCCTAGCGGGCGGCATTAAGCAGAATCTGATTCCGGTTCCGGTCAAGTTAGTTTCGGTTTCGGTTTGGGCGTTTCTGCTCCGGTTCTCCGGTACCCTTCTCTCTCTCTCTTCCTCCCCGTCTCGCTCCCCGCTTGGCTCTCGGGAGCTTATCGACTCCCAAAGCCACTGTTTTTTTGGTGTTTTTTTCTAATATTGACGCACTTTTATTTTAATTTTTACGATAGAATCTGTGCAAAATGTGTTCAACAATATTTCAACTTACTTCACAAAACAGAGGTGTATTTCTTGTTCTTTTTCTATTGTAAAACACCGAAGTTACACAATCGCCACATTAACTCTTGGCTGGTGGAGCCTTTTGGGGTCAACAACAGTAAGTGGTTCGAAAACATTTTATTGGACCACATTCATGTATACATGATTTACTTCAGAAGCTCTGTATGTTTTATACGAAACAGATGCTCACAAAAATAAATTAATGTGAAGGAGTTCGGCATATCGTACACTTCGTAATAGATTCTTAGCAGAACCAAGTTAACAAAAGCTTTCCACAGAGAACATGCTGAATGATCCATTCACTTTCATGCCGACTCGGGCACGGGAAGTAAGTACAGAAATATATAAGACATCGCTATCATTACCAGTCATAAGAGTATAATAAGAGTGTGAAGCACACACCGGATAGTACAAATTTCCAATTTCCGGCTAATATAAAAAACACCAATTTGCATAGCCTCAAACTCACTGCGGGCAAGCTATGACCAAACAATGAGAGCTCTATTCGAAATCTGACAAGATTCAACGTCCCTAAACATTCCCCGAAATTGTTCAGGAAATAAGTATGGCTTCAGAAAAAGTGGCTAAAAAACTATGGACAGTGGATACAAAAGTGGATACATTTTCTTTCGAATATTTTTAGCCTCTATACACTATTTTCTATAGAAATTCTGTAGAAAGTGAATAAATATTTTTGTTAGGGAGCCATGATACACATTTGCTGGAAAAAGGGAAAACAAATGTTTGGAGTGCAAGCAGCACCGCCCAATTAATAAGCGCTTTCTGTTTTTGGTTTGGTAACCGCCTCCGTTAATACACTATTAACAGTTAAACCTGTCTAGTTGCTTACCAGCCACTGAAGAGTGCAACCGAACTTTGTCCAAATTCCGGTTAAGTAATCGAACATGCCAACACAAGCGTATTCTGCAAAACATTTTTAAAAACCTTTTGTGGCACTCCTCTGAGCAAAGGCTAAAACCACCCAGACTTCAAAGTGCTCGATACAAGGCGGCATACACTGTTCGAACATGTGCCACACTCTCTGTTATAGAACAGAAAGTGATTTTCTAGTTGCTGAATGAAATTAAAGGCAGCCTGTGATGGTGCTACTAAGTTCCCGAAGAATTTTCCTGGCACGTGGTATGCTTTAAGCACAAGAAAGTACTGGTGAGGCCTGGTCAAGTTATCAGACTCATACCATAGCAGCTGGGAACAGCCACAGCTGTGGGCTGTCTGTTCAAGCACAAGCTTGATCAAATAGCCCCAAACGCAATAAGTGGACGAGTCATCAATTACGTTAGACCTGATGTCTGATGCCAGCTCAGAAATATCCTCTAGTGGCGGGAAGTTATCAATTGAAAGACATCCCACATTGTCTGAAATTGAACTTTCATGGTGCGAAGATATTGGCAACTCCTTGAGAAGGTCAGCCTTGTCATCCTCTACGTTTCCATTGTTCAACAGTTTGAACAGTTTCTTTATCTCTATATGTTTTTGTCCTAAGGTGAACTGATGCACATTTGGGTTTGTGCTGCAGCCCAGCATTTGTCGTATATAGCTCCAAAAAGTTTCTCAAGTGGGTCTTGCTGCAGGCGTCGTGTAAGTAAGAACTTAAAGTCATGGCTGTTTGAAAGCTCATCCCAGAGCATGAGGACACTTTTTATAGTAACTTGCCACCCTATGATGGCTTGTGGCTGCCTCCTACTTTGGAACTGCCATGCTGAAATCCATCCGAGTTGCTGGTGAAGGTAATCGAGTATTTCAGATTCTCCCTTCAGAATGGCATGACGCCACTTCTGCCCTGTCTTCTTGAATTGTGAGCTATTTAGACAATCAAAAAGTATGTACATCTTTATCAAAGAAATAGGCTGTAGCCATGGCTGCCTCAGGAAGCTCCTTGGAATAAACAAGGGGTATGACTGCAAGAAAGAGTGAGGCACCCAGTACCTGTGCGGCACAATTTACTTCCATGTTACTGAAAGGTTTTTGAAAAATGTGTCTCTCAGTAAGTTTTGGAGCCAATTGCAAGCTCATCTCATGGGTATAACGATAAAGTTCAACAATATGGGACCACACAATGACCTCATTTCCAATGCAAAGTTTGTGTGCTTGGAGATTGCTCTTGGTTGCTTTGGGGAGGTGCAGAACATCAAAGAAAAAGTAAACATATTCGTTGTCAACTTTAAAAAAATGGCTTATCGATACACACACCGTTGGTTGCCCAAGCTTACGTTAGAAGCCCCCTAATCACAGACCACAGCCTTTACTGTGAAGCCGACAGTCTTAAGCTCCCGAATGAGAGAACTGCGGAGGCTGCGTTTAACAGGAGACGTTGTTGGAGTGTGCAAAACAGCAGGCACGTAGCCGGGGGGAAGGGGGGGGGCATAGGGCTTGCCCCCCCCCCCGAAATCTTTCATTTTGCTGGGGCCTCCTTTCCCCACTCCCCCGAAACAAAATCTTTGCTACGTGCCTGCCCAACAGTGTATGCAAGGGACTAAGCCCACCCCACGTCCTGGAAATTCCAGAGCACAACATGGCACAACAACCAAGGCTCTATCTGAAATGTTAGAGATTCATTCAACACCGTCATTTGTAAATCCATGGACAATGTCGTGTGCGGGGTCGTGAGTTAAGTTCTTTTTTAAAACAATCTCATCGAAAATCAAGATGCTCACATGATCAAGTGCAGCCCGACAGCCCGGCGGAAACAACAGCGCGAGAAACTCAAACCGATCGGCTCCACAAATTCACGCCGAGCATGCGAGCACGCGGGCGGTCATGCGTCACCTTGATTGATGCAAAGTCGACCGAACATGATGCAGCAGAAAGCACAGACGGACGGCACGCACGGCATGGACGAACGACGCACGGACGAGCAGAGGCCATGCAGAATGATGCAGAGGCGACGGCGTGCAGGCAGGCAGGCAGGCATGGGCAGGCCATGGCAGGCGCCATTCATCACGTGGTTTTTGTGACGTATTTGATTTACACTATTTAGTCGTTTTAAGTACTTTAAATAATTCTAAAGCATAAGGATTTAAAAAATAAATACTTCTCGGAGAGAGAGCTCTAATTTTTATTAGCCAAATTACAGAAAAGCGCCACGTAGCGGAGGGCATTAAACGCACTATCTGGGCCGCGAATCGGCTTCAGTGTCCTCTCTTTACGTTTACTATATTACTCTATGGCGGAACCGCGTGAACGCCGGTGGCAAGGAGGCGGAGGAGAGCGCGCCGCGCTGATTGGCCGCGGAGAAAATACGGAAACCTACGTCACAACCGCGGGAAGGAAAAGTTGAACATTTTCGAACTCTTGACCTGGTGAGCGAAACCGAATTACGTCACCGCCTGTGCGGATGGAGCGCTGACGTCACCATGGGTTCCGGCTCATGGGCTGGCAGGGTTCCGTATTCCGGGCCTGTTTGAACCGCGCTTAAGAGCTGCGCTCTAAAAGAAAACTGCCTCAAATAGCCATTCAAGTTCCTTTATCAAGGCATGGTTATCTAGAAGTTTCCGAGCTCGAACAAACAGCAAGTTACTCGAATCATCGGAAACATTCCAGTCATGCAATCGAAACCAAACAAAAGAATGAGCAAAAAGGTGCAGGAGTGTAGGCGGGGATTAAAAACGGCAAGCCAGTGAGCGTGGGAGTCATGCGCACTGCCGACTCAGCTGTTTGCGCGCAGTAATAGCAACCTGCGATGTTATTATCAAGGCAACTTTTTTGCTGTTTGGGATTCACTTACTTAAAACTTCTACAAGAATCCAGTAGGTTTTTTTTGGCAATCCGATGGTCATCAAGGGCAGGCAAGCAAAACTACGGGCCAATATTGCTAGCCTATAAAATGAATTCTGGCGTCTCAAACCGCTGCTTTTTTAGTCACAATGTTTGCTCACTTTATTACAAGCGCACGTCAATCCGCAGAAACAAAGGCCAGGTCGCTCTCTCTTTATATCATGAGTCTAAACGGATCGCCTTTTTGTCGCTGTATTTTTTTGCACATCTCCATAACTGCGATGGGCTTTGTCAGTACATTATTCTGTCGCGTACACAAAATACACTTCGCTTTTTATGAATATGGTGACTATTCTTAGGGTAGCGTGTTCCGAATCACGCGCAAATCAGAACCTTTAACATTCTGGAAAAAGATTCGAATCCGTTGCGAGACCGGCATAGCCGATTCTCGGCAAACTTCATAGTGACGTAGGCGGAGAGTGAAGGCTGTGAAACCCATGGTTTATTACGTATACATGTTGAAATGCCAGCCGACTTTTGACCGACTTATTTCGGGCGATGAAATCCTACTCTCGTGAGTATTCCGTTCATAACCACTCCTCTAACAACGGCTTCGTTCGGACCGGTGACGTCACCCTTACGGGGTCAGTTTGTTTACTATCAGATCGACGCGCAATCTTTTAGAAAATGAACACTCATCGCACTTTCAGGCAGGGGATAATATGATGATTCACAGCGCCAGTTGCGGTCGTATGCGGGACAGCGTGCGTACGGTTCAACGGTCGGGTAGTGTGGCTGTCGGGTCATGGCGCCGTGCACCTACTCTCAAACCTTTAGAAACAAGTATCGAAAAAGCGGCTTTGCGCAGAGACCGCGTGCTACTGAAGTGTGGCTTAAAAGAAAAAGAAAACGTGCGTGATGATTAAAAAAGAACGGACACCATCACTTTCAATGCCAGGTCTGGGCTGTACTTGCCCCGACAGGGCTTCCAAACATAAAGTTGCAGAAAACTCGCTCTGAATAAACCACAAGTACGGTGCCGTTCACGAAGACAGAAAGATCCAGACAGGCCTGTACCTAATCGTCACGGTTAACCATACACGATGCTAAGTGCATGATGAAGTTTTTTATAGCACATGGCCACCACCTCCTCTGGCCAGTCGAACTGGCACAATAACGGGGCGCATTCAGCTAGCGCCGAGTAAACAAAATTCTACACAATCTTTGCGCGCCCGCACCTGCTAAAACAGAGGTATGCGCACAAAACATTCGCAATGACGTCAGTTATTCCCCTGCAAAACCTACGCAGCTCACAAACTCACGTTACTGATTCTGTCAGGGATCTAGCGTTGTTAAAGAAACCCACTGATGCCATCTTCATCGAATTCACTAAAGCATTTTACACGGTTCGTCAGCAACTTCTTTACAAACTGAACTTAAGAACCATCCATCTACACTGGACAGCTGAATTCTTAGCTAACCATAGCAAGCTGCTCACCTTGTGCGCTAAAGAATGAGTCATTGAAGCATGGGCGTCTCACAGGGCAGTGTTCTCGGTCCGCTTTTATACTTCCAGTTATATTAACACCTTCTCCTTTACCGATAACACTTATTGGGGTTTTCGCAGAGGATGCAGTAATTTACCGTCGCATCACTAACCCTGAAGATTCGATATTACTACAGTAGGATCTAAATGTTCATTCATTGGTAAACATGCAGATGAAGGTCAATATAAACGAAGATTTCCAATTTTTAACATTCACTGGCCACCGATCTTCCCATTAGCTGTAACGTAACTACATTCCTTTCTAACACTGCCTCTCGAAGAAGTACCAACTTACAAATATATAGATGTAACATTTTCTGAAGGCCCAACTTTGGAATACCTGTACGGCAATATAGTGGCTAGTGCATGCAGATCTTTAATATACATGAAACGTAACCTATACTCCTCACTCCTTGTTGTCTTAAACTAGCTGCCTCTAAGACTTTCGTCCTGTCGAAATTGGACTACGCCAACTTTATTTGGTGGTCTTCATCAATCATATCATTACTAAACTAAATCGGCAAACAAGCATCACGTTTTATAACACATGACCACTGCTATGAACGTCAAGCGCAAATGCACTAAAATCCAACCTCAACTTATACCCTCTTATCTCAAAGACCAACTTGTTCGTCTTAGTCCTTTTTCACAAAGTTACCATCTTCTTCTGCTTTTGGAACACCAACAGTCACCGCCATCCTCATCTCCACGCGTCACGACCACAGCCCGAAAATGAAACCTCTAATCACAAGAACTAATAACCAAAATCTCCACACTTTCTATCACCATTACTAACTGGAATTCCTTCCTGAAACTATGGTGCACATGAATCTAACTCGAAGACATCTTCTACAATTTGCAAGACACACCTAAAAAAGTGCTGATCTTTAAGGCGTTTTTTGTTAATCACCTCTTTATATGTTATGTTTTGATATTTGTCCAATTAGTTGTTAGTTTTTGCTTTCTTATTACTTACCTTGATTTCATCCTTCTGCTATCTGCATATGTCATTTGATCGCACTTCTCATGTAACGCATTTCATCTGAAATGCCTTTTTGAGGTGTACGTTGAACTGAACTGGAAAACTAAAGGTATAATAAAATAGCTCAAAATTTTGGTTTTTATTTTGTTTCCCGATGTCTACAAAATCGCCTTGGAAGCCTCACTTAAAGCACCGGAACCCATTACTCCTCAGGACGGCCACAAAAGGAAAAAAAAAGTCTTAAAGGGAGGAGACTCCTTTCTTTGTGTCCAATCGGATGTTCAGCGTGTCCGTGAAATACATGTCACGATTGAGTGCTGGTGTCAAGTCTTCTTTGCAGAGCAAGCAAATATACGAGCGCACCAGGTGGGCAATTTATCCAGTGTCAGTAACGCCATTATAAAGGCGTTCCGCCTGCCCTACGTGTACCAGGCACTAACAGCGCCACAGATGAACGCGAATACGAAATGGCTTGCCACGATACAAAAAGTGCGAAGAGTCATTGATACTTACGATAAGCAAGAGGGCGCATTGTGGCGCCAGACAAGACGAAGGCTGCTTGTCTGTTTTTCTTAAATGTCCCTCTTCCCTTATCGTGCAAATTAGAAAACCAACACGCTCAACCATCTACAGTCAAATGGCAATCAACGACTCTGCTCTGATTTCACCACTGGCGCAGTCTGCAATGCAACAAAGTAAACCAATCTTGTTGGTTCTGAATTAACGGCCATTTCCATGTTACATTTCTTGGGGTTTTTTTTGGCAAAAAGAGTGTAATATCACAAAATAACTTTTACGAGAGTCTTCCTCCCGACACCACTGAACATAAATCATTGTTTAGAAGTGAAAAATAATTGACTCCAACCAAAAGATTAAACTCGGACCCAACGTTTCAAAACCGGTTCGGTTCCTTCTTCAGGGGGCGATTGATGCTCGTGCACGTGGAGCAGCCTCCTCTTCTTTGAGTAGTACGAATATCCTCCTGATCGCGCTTCCGCCTTGCCATCAGGTCTTTTTCTAATCACGTGTCGTAGTCCACTTACATAAACAGATGGTAAGGTACCCATGGATCTGTTTTGATGTGTCCTACGGTGTATTTTCGGATGCCAAGATTCGGAGGTGATGTCTTTTTCGGAGATTGGTTTCAACACGCGAGTATGAACGGACGCGTATCGCGAACTCTACCAGCTGGTCATGCAAAGTTGGACAGCGACAGCATGTTAGAGCACTGTCAGCTTTCGATCGAATATTGCGTACCTCGCCCCAGAAGGACGTAACTCTCCCTTACACATCAATCGTTCTTGAAGAAGGGCCGAACTATCAGTGAGACAATGAGATCACCGCCCTGTGTTAGCTAAACCGAACCGGTTTTGAAACGTTGGAGTCCGAGACTAATTTTTTGGTTGGAGTCAATTATTTTTCCATCATCCACTTTCCCAGATCCAGACAGACGTCTGTCGAAGATGTTTCTACCTTCATTAAGCGAAGGTACAAAGAAATTAGCAGGCGTCGTTGTCTGCAATATTGTCACGAATGACAAATGACGAGGGCGTCGAATAGCCTGAAGAAACTAAACGCTTAATGGGGCGAGCTTGTGCCCAAAGCCAGAAATAGAGAAAGTTCTAGCAGTCGCAGGCGACGACGTCGGCGAAACAGCAGGATCGGAGCGCTTGGGCGAGACCGACCGCGGCTCGCCGGGGCGGGAGCCCCTTATGTACACATCGCGACACTGTTAGGGCGCTGTGAACACGACATCTCCGGCGCATTTTCGCATTTTACTTCTGAATAGTATGAGCGAAAGCACGAAATCATATCGCTTACATTATAGAACTAAAATGAGCTCTTTCCGTAAAGCAATTAATAACTTGGACGACATCCCTGGTTTCAAAGAGAAAAACTTGAAAAACCAAAGCGATCGCCGTTTGTTCGCGCTAAGAGTGCCGCGCTTCCAGGCCATGCGTGAGCTTCTGGAATAATCGGTGGTAGAGCGCTCTGACGCTTAGAAAACTCCGGACCTCGAACAAGCAATAGATTCTAAAATCTACCCGAACACTAAATTGCAGGAATAACAAAAGAAACGTCGCTCCCAGGAATCAAACCCTCGCTGTCGTGGGGAGGCAAGCACACAACCGTTAGGCCACGCGCTTCTTTTTTTTTTTTT
>JAZHYW010015984.1:0-115958 GCA_037355805.1 Ixodes ricinus | reverse complement strand
TTGCAAGTACACAATGCCTACAAAAGAAATATTTACTTTTTTGTCGAAAACATTTTGTAACCTCACTCCGAACCCGCATGCATTTGTTTATAGCAGTGGCCCTAGCAAAAGTTTGTTTGGAGCATATCGCCACGTTGTAACGTCATCACTTACGGTGTCAATACTGGAAAACCCGCCATCTAGTACAGAACCGGAAGTGTTTCAGCGGTATTTGAACACCACCGCCACCAGGTTTCAACTCATGCGAGAAAGAACGAATAGCAAAGAGCGTGTCTCTTGACCTTCCAGTTTGACGAAGTGACGAGCGAAAGGAACAGTCACTTGACACGCGCGGATTGTCCAAGATAGCTCATATCATCAGTTTCGAAGCTTTGTAATGTGAAGCAAAGTGCAATTCGCTAATTTCGAATGCTAAAAAAATCATGAAAAAAGGGACGCGTTCGGGTAGAAGACCCATAATGCCCGATTCAGGCGGGAGCAATTTCTGCGAGCAACAATTGACGCCGCAACACCAGCAACTCAGGCTGCCGCGTTCACTCGCAGCAACCGAGTTTCTACGAGTTTGCATCATGATGATTAAATTTTAATTTATATAGTCCATTTAGACAGGCAGTTACGCGCTATCTACGTGTTTTTAAATATTTAAATGACATTGAGAATACTATCTAATCTTCGTCAAACGGTTTATTCCCCAAACTGATATATTTCAAGACAGAACCGAAGTCTTTAGTTGTCATCACCACAGCCTCAGGAGTGTCTCTTAATAATACCGCGTCCCTGATTCACTGGTCTTGCTTCAAAAGCCTACGAATTATCCGAGTTACTTGTTCGTTTCGAGCTGGACGCAGCGATAGGATCATAGGGAAGGTAGAGGAAAATCTTGCCTGCAACACCGAAATTGCTGGAGAAAGTTGACCCGTCTGGCAGAAGCCTAAGCAGACAGGCATCTAAGATAGAGGAGGTTGTTGAGTTGGCAGTAAAGCTTTGGATTGAAAGTGACAAATATAATCAAGCTTGCCCAAATGATTTGAGCCCCACGGAAAGAGCGACTTCTTGCAACAAGCAATAGCGTCTCTTTGGACGCCTTTCGGCTGGACTGAGAAGAACGATCAACGGAATGCAGAAAATTTCCAGAAACCTATTATTTTTTTGTGCTGTTTTATCTAACTTAAGTTACAACAGTTTGTCTCCTCAAATGGCCGCAGTATAAGAGCATTAGCTATTTGCTGCATGGCTTCAGGTGTGGACAGTTCACTCCGTCTTCATGCTTTCAACATCACTACAATTTTCCTCATCCCACTAGAGGGACAAACACCGATTTTGTTTCCGGCGACACCACAACGCTTTTGTCGCTGATGCCGATTCCAATGTAACGACAAACACTCCGACAAATGCCGACAAGAGCCGACAAACGATCGACGACGGAAAATATAATTATTTTTTGTCATCTGGCTTGATGCGCCGCGAGCTGTCCCACTGAGAAACACTAGTCGGAAACGAACTCATCCTTCCTTGGCCGCTTTCACCCACTGGCAGCCTCTTTTCCCAATCTCGCTTCCGTTCCTCCCGAGGTTCGTTCGGCCACTCGTTCTTGGGAGACAAATTTGGCGGGGCCACCTGGGATTCCTACTCGTTCCCGTCCCTCGACGACTCTTAGCGCTCGTGGCTCGCTCACTGGGGGACTTGTCGCGCAAGAGAATTTGCAGTGGCTGGTTGTGCTCGCGAAAGCTTGCTGCGCGATCCGATGCCTCGATATGCCGAGGCCTACGACCGTGCATTAGGATGGATACGCCGATGTTCGAGGACTGACCAAATTAAGACCGCACGCCACGAAGTAGGGCACGACGTCTCGGCAATCCATTCCGGCGGGATGCCCAGTTTACCTCCCAAAAACGCCTGTACTCAATTATTTGAATATTAACATCCCCAAAATCGGCGTGGAATTCAGCGGCGCTATCTGAAATGCCACGAACAACCCAAACAAAGAACGATTCGGGAATTCTAATTTGGAAAACGTTCGGTGTCGATAGTCGCGACGATTTGTGGAAACTCACCAACGGCAAACGAAGAGCGGAAGCTTTAATTTAGAAAGAAAGTTATCGCCTCTAGATTCACAGTGTTTGTCGGCGCGTTTTCCAACCCAAAAGAGCGGCAAACAAAAACTGCATGTGCCTGACTCTGTTGGCCTGTGTATTTTAAATGTTTTGTAGACAACTCCAGATCCCACTTGAAGACAAGTTCCCCTTTCCGTGTGTTCTGCCACGCGTCCGTCAGGTGAAACGGCGCACTCCGACAAATCTAAAAACCGGCTTTCTGTCGGTGTCATTTGTCGCTCTTTGTCGTTTGTGGCCGTCATGCGTTGATGTTTGTGACTCGAATGGAACGCGGCGCCTTCGCGAAATCACGTGAGCGTTATTGAATGCCGTCTATAGAGCTTGGTACAATACCCTCTTCTTTACGTCTCTTCTTTTGGCAATACTAAATGGTCGTAGTGTAAGCGGAATACGAATACAAATCTACACCACCCCTCCGATTACTCCCAGAATCACCCTAAACAACTGTTCCGACTACCATAATAGAACACTTGCGGCACCGCGTGGGGCAAAATGATCGATGGCAGTTCAAAGCGACGGCATAAATCGGGTTCTTAACGCACCGTGCTAGGATTTACAAAAGTACCTAAAGTTGGTGGAAGCTTGTGCTAAAATTGTGGAAAGATTGGCTTACCTGAGTAATTCAAGAAAAATAAAAAAACTATGTTTTCGCTATATTTGCATGCACACTAAACACATATTATGTGTTACTTTGGCGCTTATTTTGGACAAATGATATGAGAACTATGTAAGCCAATTATATTTTCTTCCCATTTCACAAATTGTTCAATCGGAGTAAACGCCAGAATAGTCCACCACGATTTTCAGATGATTTTGAGGTAACAGGCTTCGCGATAATTTTTTCATGGACGAAACCAGTTGTTATTTTTTTTCTTTTGACTCCGGAGGTTTCACGTATATATACGCTCAATTAATGAAGCACCATGTTCAAGCACCTCGGTGGTAAATCCTAGCATTATAATCAAAAACAGGTTTAGGTGGTCCCTTTAAACCGCTATCGATCCATTTGACCCACGTGGTACTCGTACAAAAGAAGTGCGGTGCGCTTATTGAAATACTTTTGGCTTATGATAAATAAATGGACGTTTATGAATTTCTGCTCTAAAGACGAACACAATATTGTCTTGCATTTTTCGTTTCGAAGCCGGCTCGGTTCCTTGCTCACGGGTGACTGTATGTTTTGTCCAGGTCGTTTAAGTTGTTGCTTTGGTATTTTGTATATGCCAAGATTGCATGTCACACACAGGCGAGAGTTTTTAGGCGGGAGTTTTTAGACGGAAGGCCAGCCTAAGCCAACAGTGCGCACGGCTTCGGAGGGCAGGCTACCCTGCAGATTTCCTTTTGGCTAACTCACGAAAATTGGCAACAGGCCCCCGGGCCAGGCCAACCGCCGAGACTTCACCCCTCACCAGAAGACCAGCCTGTATGCCATACATCTACACAATATCTCACCGCCTAAAAGCTCTCGCCTCAAAATACAACACAAAAACGGTGTTTACATGCAAATCGAGGCTCCGCGACATGTGTAGGGCCGTCAACAGAGAGGAACCCCCACAACCCAGCTGCACCAAAAACGTCACAGGCAAGTTTACCGCCTGCATAATGGAGAAAGTGTACCCAATCCCCCTGTCCTGCGGGTCCTGCGGGGCCAGGTACATCGGGGAAACGGGGCGATTCCTCAACGACCGACTCCGAGAACATCAAATGGACGCCGAAAGAGCTGCTTCGGATTTTCAGCACCCGATTGTCATTCACGGAAGAAAATGTCCCGTCTGCGCTCCTAATTTCGCAGGCACGACAGCCATGGCAGGCCACTGCGAGCGAGTTGGGAGATAAATAATTGAGGCCTATCGGATGGCGACAAGCCCGCAAAACATAAGCACCCCTTCCATTTCGCTCTCAAGAAAGGAGATTATCTTTCTGATGTTTACAATGGAAGCCAAACGCTGACAGACGAGGCAAGGTGACAAGGTCACCGGCAAAAGCGGTCTTTCCTTTCATTCCGTTATCCCGCACCTGCAGTCGAGCCGAGCCCCCCTTCCCTCCTCTCCCTTCCTCGCTTTGCAGCCTCCTCGCTTCCTCCGCTTCCTCTCCACCCCCAAAATTTCCGTTTCCTGCACTCCCACGGAGCGGGCGGGCTTTGAGCTTGAAGCCGAAAATAAATTTTGGTGAAGTTGAAAAATAGTCCTGTCTGTGTCGTCTCTTATGTGTCTCCACTTTCTAGATATTTCTATAACTTGGCAAACGGCGCAAACAACAGCTTCAGCGATCCCATCAGCGCGACAGAGAGAGTCACATGAAAAATTTTCTTCCAAGCATTTTTGTACTACGCGTCCAACGGAGCGAGGTCACGCGTTTCGCTCCACCCTTTTGATTTGCTTAATGCAGCTGTCATGCTCGCTGACAGCCACACGAAGACTGAAGAGCAGGTGGGGAGGCTAAGCAAAAGGCGAAATCGAAGGGGCACGAACAATGTAGCTAAGCTCCCTCTGCATGTTTCACTGAAAGTGAAGACATTCCTTGCCTCCTACCCGCAGCTTGGAATGTCACCTTTGGTGAGGGGGGGGGGTGGCGGGGGCGTGGGGGAGGGAGGAGTGAAAGATAGTGAGGGAAAGGAGTGTCTGGGTTGATGCTGTCAATGCGTTAAATTAACTTTAAAAAAAATCATACTCGCCAGGATTTCATATTAGTTACCTTTAGTATGAAGCGGACGCAATACCACAGAGCCACTGTCGCTTTCGCTTTTTGTTATCGCTAGGATTTGACAGTGCTCAATCGCAATGCAAGACGCGCACAGAGCTACACTCGCTCTTGCAATGCGCCGCCTATTAATTATATATGTTGAGGAGACGTGCGCACATCAGTCTCGCGCAGCGCTTGCTCGACGGCCCCAGTTTCTGCAACGTCGAACCATTCTCACTGCGCGTCCCGATATTGGCGTGTGTACCTACGCGCGAGTGCAACAACCCGGCGAAATTTTCATTTGCAAAGCCTGGTTCTGCCGCGGCAAGACATTCAGCCTACGTTTGGCCTGGAGAAATCAAGAAAAACCCTGAATAAAATCAAAACTTGCGAACAGAATGAAACTTTATTTCTATTGAATTAAGTTGCAGACCGCCCGCGTGCATTCAATACCTCATCAGCCAATGTGCAAGGCAGTAAGCCTAGTTCTGGCACTCGTTTGGCGACTTTGGTCCGTAACTGCCAGATGACAGCCGAACTATCAGGAAGCGAAGCCCAACTTCGGCACTTGTTTGGTGACTCGGGCCCAAAGATGCCAGATGTCAGCCGATCTACAAGGCAGTAAGCTCTAATTCTGGCACATCTGCGGCGAATTCGGCCTGAAGGTGCAAGATGAGAGTCGAAGTATCGAAAAGTTAAGCCTAACTTTGGCATTTGTTTGGCAATTTTGGCCCAAAAATGACAAATATCAGCCGAAGTACCGGGCAGTAAGCCTAACTCTGGCATTCGTTAGGCGATTTAGGCCCAAAGATGCCAGATGACAGCCGAACTGCGAGGCAGTGAAGCCTAAGTTTGGCACTTGTTTGGCGAATTAAGGCCTCGTTCCCACTCTTGCGACCGAGTACGACCGAGAGAGACCAGACCGGTTTTTAAGCTCAAGGCCCGTTCACAGTCTTGCGACCGAGTTCAACCGAGAGAGACCAGACCGGTTTTTAAGCTTCTTGCGATCTCTTAGGACCAGCTCCGCTGCACCGTATGCGGTCCTAAGAAGTCGCAAAAGGCTTAAAAACCGGTCTGGCCTCTCTCTGTTGAACTCGGTCGCAAGATGTGAACGGGCCTTCATGCGACCTCTTAGGACCGGATGCGCTACAGCGGAGCTGGTCCTAAGAGATCGCAAGAGGCTTAAAACCGGTCTGGTCTCTCTCGGTCGCACTCCGTCGCAAGAGTGTAAACGGGCCTTTAGGGCCAAAATACCCAGACTCTTGCCAAGAAAGCTCAGGTTTGGTTCCACTTTTGCTTCTTCGGGCTTTTCAAGGCAATAAGCTCCCAGACAAAGCCAAATTTTGGCCCTGAACTTTGTGCTACCTGGGGCAGGTCTTTGCAGCAAGCACCAACCAATCAGAGGCAGACGTTTGCTCTTGGCCGCTTACGGCAAGTGTGTTAAGGTGAGTTATTGATGCCTATCTGGGCCCCAGATAGGCATCAATAACTCACCTTAATAAATCAATAAAACACACGACCCCAGTTTCTGGGGTCGTGTGTTTCATTGTTCGCAGACACACTATTTCTTGTTTTAGAGCGCAGCTCATTGGCGCCCGTTTCCGGCTTGAGCAGCGTCGGCGTCGCCGTTGCCGTTGGCGTAACCGCGTGGTGCCTGATGAGACCTTTTCCATATTGCACCGCGCGGACATTTCGGCAGGGTGACGTTTCGGCACCGTGCCGAAACGTCACCGCGGTGTATTATGGGACATTTCCATAATGCACCGTGCGGACGTTTCGGCACGGTGACGTCACCATGCCGAAAAGTCACCTGACGTTTCGGCACCGCTCCGAAAAGTCGCGTGACGACGCGCGTTTGACGCGTGAACGAAGGAGGGAGGAGAAGAGGGTACGGATGAACAGGAAGGGCATACCCTCCCTTCAGTAGCCTCTCCTTCTCCTCCTCAAGAGCTGGGCTCCAAATCGGCGTTACAGGGAGTTGTAAGCGGCTTTAATTTTTTTAAAGTGGTCTTGTGTCAGGCTTTTGTGTGTCTGCCCGGCCAAAGCACCTGTGTTAGAATAAGTCTCCATGGGTTAATCGTAGCCACCGCAAGGGTATAATCAGACTAAGATCGGGTGTCTGATATGCACAGGTACCTACAACAGAAGGCTGCTGTTGAACAAGGGCAGTTTGCGTTTCCGGCCAAAGTGGTGTTCTTTGAACAAGTTGAACTGGTCTCTTGGTGAACCCTGCATGCTCCTTGTTTACGAGGGAAGGAGAGTCACTAAGTCATATACTTAGATGAAATATCGGATATAAGTAGTGACTAGTTTCCAAATACGCTGATAGGCGGCAACACAATGGTATTCATAATATTCTCTGTGCAGTAACTAGATAACAGACGCACAGATGAGCAGCTCAGTTTACAAATGGCGACTGTGCTAGAGGAGTGAACGCTACAACAGCATACTATTGTGCGTTTTTTGTGGGCAAAAGGGCTTGCTGCAAAAGATATTCGCAAGAAAATGTTTCCTGTTTACGGTGAGAAGTCTTTATCGCGTAAAGTGGTGCCCAACCAGGTTGAGAAATTTTCGCAAGAGATGTCGAATGTTTTTGACGAGGAGCAAACTTGTCGTCCTGTTAAGACTGTGAATGAAGCAACAGTGCAACGGGTGGAAGAAGCGATTTGAATCAACTGGAGAGTAACAATAGACTGTGTTGCAACTAAAATTAGCTGTTTTCATGGGTTAGCCTTCCAAAAGTGAGCTCATGGTGGTTGTCCTGACAGCTGACCGAGGAACACAAAATAATCAAATTGACCCGCCAACGCAACATCTCTTTCGGTATGCCAAGGAAGGAGAGGACATGCTTCACGACATTGTTACTGGGGACGAATCCTGGGTTCATCACTATCAACCCGAAACTAAGCGTGCTCGAATGCAATGCCCTCAACTAGAAAGGTTATAGTTAGAGTTAGGATTCTCACAGAGTGTTGTTGCTCATTTTCTGAAACGAGGTGAAACTAAATGCTGAGCCATACTGTGGAGTTCTGTTGAAGCTTCGGGTAGTAATTCGCAAAAAACGTCCAGGCCTATTGACTGCACGAATCTTGAGCCATCACGAGAACACCAGGCCTTATGCAACTCGAATAACCCAGGAGACAATTGACAAATTTGGGTGGCAACTTCTCGAACATCCGCCTTATTTCCCTGACTTGACCCCGGCGACTACCACTTGTTTGGTGCGGTAAAAAGTCTCCTTGACGGCAAAAGTTTCGCAACAGATGAAGATGCAGATTGTGACGTAGCATGCGACTGAGACGCAGCACAAAGAAAATTACGCAAGTGACACTGGTAAAGAGTTAGAATTAACGTGTCAATGTCGGGAGAGTATATGTCAAGAAATAAAACAATATTTTTATTCGAAATCCCATACCATGTTTGTAATAGTCTTTTGTGAATTACTGACTTTCCCTCGTATATTTTGTGTATGTGCGGACTTCTTTCGCACTTTTGAGTACACTGGCAAGAACCTGTGGTCATGCATACATCTTTCTCTTCCTTATGCAGGCAACATGTGAATAGTCCCAAGATGCCAAAGGCGGGGCTGCCGACGTATTTTAAAATTAACAAAAATGTTGCCATCAATTCCACCTTCTTTTTCTCACCCTCTTAGCTTGCTCAAGGAAAAAGCCACAAAGGCAGAGTTTAATAGCAAGATATTTTACTAAATAAATAAATAATCGCAACACTTCACAACTTTACGCAAATCAATGAGGTCATTAAATTGACTCCATGTATTCATAGGATGTTTTAGGCTCGTACAAATACTTCGGTCTTAACAGTTCTTTATGGCCATTAATGTTTTGAGAATTTACCTTTATAGATGCTAATGTGCTCCAGGCAAGGTCCTGTCGCGATCTGAAAAACTGCCAGACCAGTCTGCTCCATTAGCTGCTGACAGCTGCGCCCGCCAGTGCATTACATGGGATAATCTGTAAAAGGCTGCTGTTTTGCTGCATTCTATCTCACGTATTCAAAAGCTCTGGTGCTTGGTATCCTACTATTTCAACCCAGATGTGTGTGCTGTCTAAAAGTGCACAAAACTAATTGTCAACTGTCAATTGTTACGCGGTACTTAACATGATCAGTTTTATGTGTTGCATGAAGATTGTTTTATGACTGATGTGTGCAGGAGCTCTGTTCAGTGATTTATACTCCGTTCGTCGAGCCAGTTTTATTGTTTTTATATCAAGGATGTTCAAAGTGGCATTACAGGCTATTGTTGCACAAAAGCTTTACTAAGGGAAATATGATGAGGAGCAAAGCATCGCGGTTACTTTTAGACTGTCTCGACAAAAACAAGCAATATATTATGTTTACCGTGTTTTCAAAAATTGCACTCGAAGGAAATGCCTCAACATATATCTTGAGGCAGGTAACGGCCTCCACACATGTTTTTAGTCTGTCAAGGAAGCTTTGGAAGTTTTGAATCCTAGATATTTTCCAGCTCTGGAAATGTAAAATGTGTTAGAGCAACGAGTATATTTAAAGGAACAAACAGTCTCCTAATGCATTTCGCATATATGGTGTTTGTGAAGCAGAACACGTTCTTGAGTTTAACAGTTGTAAAGTTTCTTCCACGGCGAATATTTCTTAGTTACGGTGCTCTTCCGAAGAGAATGCTGAACGGCTATTAATTGGGTTATGACGGAATGGCTCGTTTCCTTTAAAAATAGGCATTCGTTTTCTTCACACAAGCCGTTATTTCCACGAAACTCTTTATTCTAGTGACACGTAATTTTTACGAATGGGCTTGTCATTTAAAAAAAACAACCTAAAGTGTTAAATTGATGCTTTCTTTACGGATTTTCAGAAAAGAATGGTACGTTATTTTAACAAAAAATTCCTACTATTAATGTAGTAGCCTGCGATCAATAGACTCTTTTTATCCTCGGTTTATCTGCTCGCTATTTCATATTACACCGGCTGCCTACAACTGTTGCCGTTATTGCGACCTTTTTTGAAATAGTCACGTGGCGAAGCTCGTATCTTATCGCCGGCTATGCCGTCGCTCCACTTATCTAGAGTTTCTATCGTGCTCTGTTGCAAGCATCCAAAGCAGTTTGGTCAACACAGTCTAATCGGCATTCATAAAGCGAGCAGACGTTTCGTGGGCGCGGTAAAAGCAACAAGTATCGTCATGAACCTCCCGAGCGAATACAAGAAGCTGGTTTGCGTCAAGGTAACTCCCAACTTCAGAGAAGCAGTGTCCGTCGTCACGGAACAGACACCTAAACTAGAGCGCGACGAGGTTTTTCTGAGGACCAAGTACGCCGGTATCAACGCTTCGGATTGGTACATCACCGTGGCAAGGTACAGTGGAGCGACACCGCCATTTAACGTCGGCTTCGATTCCGTGGCCGAAGTGGTTGCCGTCGGCGATGACGTCAAACATCTCCCCGTCGGCAGTGCGGTGGCAACAATCAACATTCCCGGTTTTGGTGCTTTCTCCGAGTATCAACGTGTTCTGGCTTCGAAGGTGTTTCCGATTCCGAAAGCAGTGCCTGAAGTTATACCGCTTCTAATAAGTGGACTGACTGCTGCAATCGGCTTGGACGAGCAAGGTAGGATAAAAGAGGGCGAAACCGTCTTAATAACCGCAGCCGCCGGCGGGCTGGGCCACCTCGCCGTGCAGTGGGCCAAGGCTGCAAAATGCCACGTCATCGGCACATGTTCCTCGCCGGAGAAGGAGGTGTACCTCAAGAGCATCGGTTGCGACAAAGTCATAAACTACAAGACACATGACCTAGGCGCGGAAGTAGAAAAGAGCTACCCGAATGGTGTGGACGTCATCTGGGAGACCATCGGTGGCAAGACGTTTGAAGTCCTCCTGAATCATCTGAGCATCAGGGGAAGACTTGTGGTAGTGGGCGCCATTACAGGCTACCAGGGCACCGACAAGGCTGTTCCTGATGTGAACCTCGAGGACTTGCCTTCTAAGCTGCTGATGCGTTCGGCCACTGTGAGCGGATTTTTCCTCCCGCAATACTATCATCTGTTTCCAGAATATGTGGCAAAGCTCCAGAAGATGCTGCAGGATGGCACGATTGTTCCTAAGGTGGACTTCGGGCTCAACGCAGATGGAGGCGAGCTGAAGGGGCTTGACGGCTGCGTTCGTGGCGTCGAGTACATCCACTCCGGAAAGAGCGTCGGCAAGGTAGTCGTGAAGTTGGACGAATCCGCATAGAATCCTCATACGTATTACATCAGAAAGACTGTCACTTCACAAGTTGTGGTAATAAAACGCTGGACCCAGGCATTTTTTTTGTTTGCGTTGGTAAAAATTAGGTTGTGTGAAATAAAAAGTAATGTCGGAATTAGTAATAATAAAATATTATTCGGACGAATTTGTGGAGTATTTATATATGTTCAGCATAAAGGATTTTATGTAAGTGCTGTTATTTTTTGTTGATTGAGTCATTCAGTGTCTAGCAGCTATCAGGATAGTGATCGACCTCTCTCAAAAAAGGACGGATTGTTGGTAATCCTAAAAGTATAAACCACAGAAGGTATTAATTTTTTTTTTATTTCAGTCAACATTGTGCATAATTCACATAGTATCAATAAGGTGCTATTGGAGCTCGTTCGCTTAGAATTCTACAAGCATCGCTTATACACACACCATTACATGCAAAGACGCGCAAGCGCAGATGCACGGGCACATAGACATGAACCATATAAAATATTCACCATTTCATGACGCTGAATAAATCCTAATTAGAGTGTTTCTTAAGTTGGGGCCGGCAAGGACGAACAAACTTAGACTCCATTGTGGCTGTTGTACCAGTTGAGAGTGCGGTTGTTTCTACTGTTCTAATATTTATTTATTTACTATTAAATACCGTCAGGGCCACGAGGGGCATTGAAGAGGAGAGTGGGTTACTGGTATATATGAAAAAAAAATAGTCTAAGAATGCGAGTTATGAGCTCTTGCTCAAATAATGATATTGTGACATTTTTTAAAGACAGATTTAAAGGCGGCGCCACCACAGAAAGTGACCACGGACGCTGGAAGGTCGTTTTTGTGAAAGCATAATTTGGGGTATGAATGAACTTCAAAATATTGTAGTTTTACTCACCTATCTTGTGTTGGTGATTGAGATGCGATGGTATGAAGAAGGGAGATATTTGTAGATTTTATACGCAACGGAGTGTTATGACACATTGTGAGAAACAAATACGAACGCAGACAGGTTTCTATGCAAAGCAGGGTTTGGCAGGTTTAGACAAGCTTTTATGTAGTGCTACGCTGTCAGCGCAATTATAGTTTGAAGAATGAAGGGAACCGGTATGTTCTAAATTGCTTCAACTGCAGAAGTTAATATGGCAGTGCCGCGGTCTCAAATTGAAGAGGCGTGTTTTGTCTGCGAGCGAACGAGGGTCTTAAATAGACGAACAGAAAATCACGGTTTATGAATCCTAATTAATGATTGGAAATACTTGTTACGTATTGAATATGATTTTACTAGACAAATTAGTTGAAAAAAGAACGCCAAGAATTTGTAGAAGGATGCGTTCTGTAAAGAGGTGGTTTAGTTAGTTGAAACATTCTTATGAACTCTAGTAACCTTTCTTAACTTACATTTATAAGTGCTAAGCTCCATTTTTTTCTTCAAAGTCACATTATTCAAATCCGAGGTTAATATCATATCGAAGGAAGAATACATCGGAATCATTAGGCACTTCACGACAAAGTTATTGGCAAAGAAACTAATTAAGTATAATACACACGAGAATAAGTTGCTTATATTCAGGGTGATACGTTTTAATGCATACAGAATTTAAAAAAAGTGGTAATCGCTAGCTGAATGCTGACTTCGCTAGTTGTTTCTTGAGTTTCAGTGGACATTAGCTGAGAGAATAATTGCCTTGGTTGGTCGGCTGCTTAACTAAAATCTGTTAGTTAACAATTTAATTATGACTTTACGGGTTTTGTTGCAATTGGAAAATTTACGGCAATTGTTAGTTACAACAGAATAATTAATAAAATCTGCAAAAGTTTATTAGTGTTTGAGATATTAATTAATACACTTTCAAGTTTTATAGTATGATTCAAAAATTGCGCACGAACAGCGCGCCGAGAGTTCTAACCACAATGACGCTTAGAATAGTGCCATGGCCACTCTTCCGAGCGTGATTGTGGGCATGGGCAGGCTGCGCGCTTTTTGAGACCAAAATATAAAATCGGTGAATGAAGTGTGAAACTTGGTTCACAAAGAACCCCAAAATTTCTGCAATTTAGCAAATTGTTTTAAGTGGTATATCCTCTACTTGTTATTGACATCACTTCTACAATTGCAACGTGACCCGTAAGAACAATAGTTAAAAAGTAAATTATCATATATAAGTTAATTAGCACACTTACCATGACGATTAATTTGTCATCGAATGTCTGCCGAACTGAGAAACATCTATTACAGAAGGAATTTAGTTTTCAGTTTGCATTTATTCTTAAAAATTATGTTTCCATTAAAACATTACCGTGTATGTGACAAAAGGAGAGGACACTATAAATAACCTTGAGGTACACCGGACTTCGCTGAACTAAAGATGAGGAAGTGTTTTTATGAAAAATTGTGACCGAATAGATAAAAATACTTCATTTCAAGACACTGTAATAAATTTAACATTTAATGAACTTAACTTATGACCCACTAGGTTATGCTACAGTTTATAAAAATCTTCGTAGAAATTGCGAAATATACAATATTCTTGGGAACTATGATAAAGTGTAAGTTGAAGGTCATAAATGAACGTCAATAGCTAAGTTTCACATGAAAATTTTTTTTCGAAACCATTTATCAATGAATGTGTCGAAAATATGAAACAAGGAACTAAAACGTGATGTCAATGTCTACGTTCCTTAAACACGCTAGGCGCCCGCTTCATGAAAATCAAGGATCTAGAAAAATTTGAAAAAATAACAAGTATATGCTTAAAGGACACTGACAGGGTATTTATGCTCGCCGAGCTTTTTAGTTGTACGTGACATATGAGAGCCCAACTACCCAGAACAGAATTTGCGGCTCCAAATTCGGTTTCTTTCCGCCCGAAAACCGCCGGTCGAGAACTGGCCGGTTTGAGTCGCGCTTACTCTCTTTTCCGTGGTCACGGGCCGTTTTCTAAGGTTTCGACGCGACCATCAAATTTAATCAAAGTCGTGGGTCATTGAAGGCACACAGTCAATACTCAAAATATAAAAAAATATGAAACCTATTTTTTGTGGCTTCGAAAAAGCTGCAAATACGTTGATTGAAAAAAAAGGTAGCACAGACAACCGGAAGCATTCTGTGCGTACAGTGCATAATTCTCAACATGGCGTCGTTTTGCGTATCGTGGGACTAGCGGATGGCAGCGGACGACGGGCGTTGGACCTCTACTTCCGAACTGTCGTTCACGGTACCGGCGAATTCTGTCTTCCTTCGAAAGAGAAATTTTGACCGATCAAAAAAACTGATATTCATCCCGTATGACACGCCCGACCAGCAAGCCGATTGCACGAAGACGTCGCCAAGCCGTCGTCCCTTCTCGTGGCTGAAGACATCGCTTGCTCAAACGTCAAGCACGAAGTGCGTACTTCGAGTTGAATACGCACGCGTACGGTTTCTTTACGAGGTGCGAATGTGGCCTATGCGTGGTGCTGCCCGACTTCAAGCCGGGAGTGCATGTATTGAATGGGAAATCGGCACCAAACTTCCGACCAGCGCCTCCTCTTTCCGATATACAGTCTACCCGCTGCATTACTACGCATGATAGAGTTCCTTCAGTAGCTCAGTGGAAGATTCTTCTTCCGGCCGCCGCAGCGAAAGGACGCAGAATCATGAGCACCGCAGGAGCGGTGATAACGGCCCCCGCCGGCCGCGGTGACTCTGCTTTTTCCGGTGACGAAGACTACCGGATTGCTCTACCCCAGCTGCCTTCAGGAGAAGCGATGAGGCGTGCCGTCGTACTACACGGCGACATGGCCTCTCGTCCGTACCGGCTCGAGGACTTCCGTAGACCACTCGGCGAAGCAGGTGTCCTCGGGGAGGTGGCCAGGATCGGGGCGTTTCAAATGTCCCATGTCTGGCTGCTAGACCTGAGAACTGATGCGGCTAAGCAGAAGCTTCTCGGGGCCGGGCAACTCGTCGTCAAGGGACGCAAGTGCCTCATCGTGGACCCGTTCAGGCAGGAGTTACGGGTAAAGCTCCATTGGGTGTCGTTCGGCGTCACGAACGACGCCATCCACCGGGCCTTCGCCGACTACGGAGACGTGAAGGAAGTGGCGCACGAGCGCTGGAAGGTGCCGGGGTTCGACGGCGTCGAGTCTACCACCCGCATCGTGCGCCTCATTCTCCGTGAGGGCGTCAGCTTAGACCGTCTACCGCACCAGCTTCGGCTGGGCGGTGGCATGGTGCTAGTCGTTGTGCCTGGGCGGGCCCCCTCTGCCTCCGGTGCCGCATGACGGGCCACATCCGACGCGACTGCCGGGCCCCCAGGTGCACCGAGTGCCGTGCCTTCGGGCATGAGCGGGCCGACTGCGTCCGCTCCTACGCCCGTGCCGCCGGTCGAGGGACGTACGACGACAACACCGACGACCTCATGGATGAGGACGAGGCGGAGAAAGCGGCTGCACCCGCCGGCACCCCAAGCGAGCTGCCGAAGGAGGAGGACGACTTGACCGACACCGCCCGCACAGTGGGGAACACCCTGTCACCGCAGCAGCCGTCGACCACTCCTGCCCCTCCGCAGGCAGTTGAGCCTCAGTCAACTGCGGCCTCTTCCCCTCCGCAAGCTGCTGAGACCCAGTCGGCCACACCGCCTGGGAGCACCCAGGCGGGCGCGGCTCAGGCTCCTGAGGTTGGACCCGCCCAGCAAGAGGAGGACGCCGAGCCTGGCTCTGCTAAGCGCCCGCGTGAAGACTTCACAGAGCCCTCCAAGGAGGGAAGGCAGCGACAACACGAGAAGAAATGGAAGGTGGTGGAGGGCTGGAAAGGCTTGGACAGCCAGCCGCCGCCTCCGTCACCGATGGACTGCGACAAACTGGTTCAGTAAGCCACTGTGCGAGCGTACTGCCCCGTGCGACGACGATCTTCGAAGGTAAGCGCCGCGCGCTTAGTCTGGCCCTTCTATAGCTCATGGTCTCGATCGAAAGGCCAGTACGACTTGCGACCCTCAACGTGCGAGGGCTCGCGGACCGACGAAGGCAAAGGCAGCTGTACCGCTTGGTCGTAGACCACGACCTCGATATTGTCGCACTTCAAGAGACCAAGGTCGAGGGGGAGGACCAGACTGAGCGCATGGTGCGACCTTTTACGGCCCGCTACGATGTTTGCGTCAGCCGTGCCGTGGGGGCGTCCGCGGGGTGCGTCCTTCTGGTTCGCCAGTGCCTAGGGGCAGTAGTCCAGGCCGTTACGACTTGTGAGTCGGGGCGCCTTGTGGTTTGCGATTTTTCCTTTTCGTCGATTGAATGGCGGGTCATTTGTCTGTACGCGCCTACCAGAGTTGGGGAGAGGAGGGCCTTTTTTGAAGGCATTCGGTATTATTGTAACTGTCCGCGACTTGTTATCCTGCTTGGGGACTTTAATTGTGTGTGCTCGGCAAGCGACAAAACAAGCTCTACACCATACATAGACGCGAGCACTGAGTGTTTAAAAGATTTAATTAACGAGTTTGGATTGGAGGATGTTGGAGACTGTATCCGTAATGGGCAAGTTCTAAAATTTACTCACTTTCAAGGGCTCAGTCACGCCCGTCTAGATCGAGTGTATGTGTCTTTGGATTTAGTTCCGCTTTGTCAAGATTATCATGTGAGTCCAGTGTCCTTCAGCGACCACTGTCTGGTTAAGTTTTCCCTACGGAGTAAACGTGATTTTAAAAAAGTGTTTCATTGGGAATTATGGAAATTAAACGCGAAATTAATGCAAGATGAAATTTTCATGCGACGAGTTCAGGCAGCGATAGAACGAATGACAGACGGGGACAAATCAATTGGGCATGGGTCAAAATGGGAAATATTTAAACAGGATATAAAGATAATGGCCATAGAAAGAGCTAGCGTCATTAAAAACGAAGAAAAGAAAGTGGAAAAGGCAATGCGCTCGAACTTGACGACGCTAGTAAAAGAAGAATGCCGATCGCCGGGACTTTTTAAGGACGATATTTTAGTTTTGAAAGAAAAACTCGAGCTGTTAGATAAAGACCGATATCGAGGCGCGCTTGTGCGAGCTAGAGCCGACAGGCTGATAGCAGGCGAGTTGCCTACAAAGCGAGCGCTAGGTATGGAAAAGAAGTACGCCCGCCGGAATGAGATTGCAGAAATTGAACACAATGGGGTCGTCACGAGCGATGGTGCCGAGATCGAGAGGGCCTTTTTTGATTATTACAGCGCATTATTTTCTTCCAATCCTGTCAATCTAGAAGGTTTTAAAAGTGATTTTTTGGCGTTCATGCCGAGACTCGACGACGAAACAAAATCAGTTTTAGAAGGACTCATTACAGATGAGGAAGTTAAGACGGCAATTGAAGCTTTGAACCCCGGCAAGTCCCCTGGACCGGACGGGCTAAGTGCGGCGTTTTATAAAGCGCTCAAGCATACGCTGGCTCCTGTTTTAGTGGATGTTTTTAACGAGGCTTTTAACGCAAAGACTCTTCCACCTTCTTTCCTAACGGCTCATACCGTCTTAATTCCTAAAACAGAAGATGTCATTAAACTTAGGCAGGTCAAATCCTATCGGCCCATCAGTCTGACCAACGTTGACTACAAAATCCTCATGAAAATTTTAGCAAGTAGATTGCAAAGTGTAATAACCGAACTAGTTGGTTCTCACCAAACATGTGGGATAAAGGGTAGGTCAATTTTTACAAATACGCACACAGCGAGGTGTGTCCTCGAATGTTGTGATGCCATGCATAGTCGCGTTGCCATGCTTCAGGTGGATCTTGAGAAAGCTTTTGATCGGGTACCACATGACGTCCTTTTAGCTGTTCTTGATCATGTTCTTGATTCATTCATGATATTCATCTTTCTACTGACTTCGGTTCCCAAATTGATGTTATATTTCTTGATTTCGCCAAAGCGTTCGACCGGGTCCCACATAAGCGTCTGTTGCAAAAACTTACCCATCTAAAATTAGATAGTAACATCATCCTGTGGATCAAAGACTGGCTTTCTGACAGAAGTCAGTACACGGTCGTGAATTCTCATAGTTCAACTTCTGTTCCTGTGTCTTCGGGTGTACCTCAAGGCTCCGTCCTTGGACCCTTGCTTTTTCTTAATATATATTAATGACTTACCTTCATGTATTTCTTCCCGCATCCGTATTTTTGCAGACGACTGTGTTGTATACAGACAAATCTCTAACGAAGAAGATAGCATGCAACTACAACATGACCTCACTAACCTATCATTGTGGTGCTCGACCTGGCTCATGAAGCTTAACCCTTCTAAATGCAAACTGATCTCATTTGTTAGGAAAGATACCTTTTTTCTCATAACTATTTTATTGATTCTAACGTTGTTGAGTTGTTTCCTCTTATAAATACTTAGGTGTTCACGTTGACTCGCATCTCTCCTGGAAGGTACATATTCGGTCGTTGTTATCATCGTGCAATCGTTCTTTGGGCTACCTAAAACATACACTTCGTTGTGCTCCTCCTCACTTAAAGAAAACTGCATACCTTTCATTGATTCGGCCGAAACTTGAGTACGCATCGAGCATCTGGGATCCTCACCAAGCATATTTGATCACTGAAATAGAAGCCTTTCAAAACCGTGTCGCGCGCTTTATTTTTTCTGAGTATTCTCGACATTCCAGCGTCACCTTATTAAAACAAAAAGCCGACCTTCCAGAACTGGCCTTAAGACGCAAGCTTTCTTGCTTATGCCTTTTTCATCGCATTTACTATGCACCTTCTCTCAGTCAAGGCACGCTAACACAGTCGCATTTCATTTCACCTCGTCTTAATCACTCATGTAAGATTGACCGTTTCACCTGCCGCACTTCTTCTTTTTGTATTCCTTCTTTCCCAAAACAGCAGTGTGGTGGAATGATCTGACAGAGCGCATCGTCACCGAGATTAACCCTGATAGTTTTCGTTCCCTTATCAGCAGCCATTTAGGTATTGCATGACTTGCGATTTCTTGTATGTTTGCACTGCTGTGCAAGATTGTGTTTGATATCCGATTTCTTGTATGTTTGCACTGCTGTGCATGTTTTTATTTTATTATTTTCTGTGTGTTTCATATATGATGTACTTATCCCCCCCTTATGTAATGTCCTTCCCAGAAGGACCTTTAAGAGTATTTCAATAAATAAATAAATAAATAAATGTGAATGTAGGATCTGTAATACGAGAAGGAGTTCACATGGCGTACAGTGGCAGTACGACTAGCCTAATAGTAAATAAGTCAGTCGAAAAACGTATTCAGGTGCAGCGTTCTGTGCGCCAAGGATGTCCTTTATCCCCCTTCTTTTTTGCATATACATAGAATCATTTTGTTTAAGTATCATCAGAAATAGCAGAATAAGTGGATTTAAGCTACATTCTTCCGAAGTGCGCGTTCTGGCCTACGCGGATGATATTGCCTTGTTTTGTTCAAACAAAGAAAGCATTGTCCAAGCGGTTAATTTAATCTAGTGTTTTTGTAATGTCAGTGGGAGCGCAGTAAACTGGGACAAGTGTCTCGGTTTTTGGCACGGGGATTGGTTTTCAACGCCGAGCGTGTTCGCGAATATAAAATGGGTATGCACTCCAGTTAAGTATTTAGGTGTGCCCCTGGAGTACTACCGCGATAGTGAGCCTTACTGGAGCAGACAGGTATTGGAGCTCCGTGACAAAGCGGAAAAGTGGAGGAGGAGTGGGTTTTCTATTTTTGCCGCGTGCCACAGTTTGTAATTTGTTTCTTGTGAGCAAGCTGTGGTACGTGCTGCAAGTGTTACATTGTTCTCGAGTGAATGTACAAAAATTGCATCGCGTTTTTGCAGTATTTATATGGGGCTCCGCTTGGGAGGAAATGAGCAGACTTAATCTTTTTCGTCGTGTCCGCGAGGGTGGACTAGGCTTGTCGCACCTGTCTCTGCGTCAGGTAGTAAATCGTTTTATATTTTTTCGTGACACAAGGGATCCGTTTTCGCGAACTGTATGCCAAGTAAGGCTAGGTCGGGTCCTGCCAGAGTTTATAGTGTCTTCGTCAAGTGAGCCAGGGGGCATTCATGTGTATTTCAAAGAGCTAGTGGCGTCATGCCGATTTTTAGCAGCACGTTTTTCTCTTGACTATTTGAGTGAAGTGACACGCAAAAGGTTGTATAAAGATATGTGTGATGTGGTTTTCCCTGCTCCTATGTATCAGAGTTCTGTTCTCCTCTGGCACAGGCCTGGACGTCTTAAAAAGCGTGAAAAGAATGCAAGTGCCTCCTGGCGTCAAGACCTTTTTCTTTAAATTGCACACCGATACTCTGCCAGTCAAGACCTGGATGGAGGAGAAGGGCCTGTTCGTCCCTTGGGGGGTCCACTGTTTTGTCTGTAAAAAGCCGGAGACAATTGAACACGTATTCCTGGAGTGCTGGGATGGTGTCTTTTTGTGGGACGTCCTTCAACGCACCCTGAAAAAGAGTTACCGCTAGACCCACACGGGATCAGGTACCTGTCTGTAGAAAGCGAGGGCGGTGTGCCATACGATCTGGTAATGTTATTATGTTTGCATGGAATCTGGAGATCTCGGATGGCCGTGCGCCATGCTGACAGAGATATGCGGGAGGCACGGGAGTACTTTCGAGAAAGTATTATTTCATTTGTCGAAGTTTGCAAGGTCCAGCAATGTGTACCTGAGTGGCTGCCACATATTGAACGGCTCTTGACGATGAAAAAGTTTTAACCGCATGATGCTAGCCAAAGGCTGGCTGGCACTATTATTCCTTACCTTGTATTAGAGTGTCGTGTCTGTGCTTGTGCTTTTGTACGGCCAATAAAGAAAGAAAATACAGTAGCTCAGTGGAAAGACGTCCGCTTCACACGCAGAGAGCACGGGTTCGATCCCTGCTGTGTGGTGTACCTTTTTTTTTGTCAAGCATTTTGTGATGTTTACATTTCTTTTTTTACAATTATCACTGAAAAAAAAAACAATTGTTGTGGACGATACGTCGCTGAACTAAATGGTATGGGATTCCATTTTTGACACCTGCAAACTCAATGTAGTCACTTTCCACAAAATGCAAGGAGCATATGAATCAGGTAGCGTCCGCTTTCCGAGCTTCGCGTAACTGTTCTACAAGAATTGCAGCCAGCCATTGATCCCGACCCGTTGATCTTTCGGAAACTTGTGCACTCTGCCGCACAATGCGACTTTCAGAAGCAGGACATGTGAGGCAACTCTTCACGCAACATCTTGGGAGTATTCTTTTCGGAGCCGATCACGGGAATTCACCACGGCACTCGGGCACTCACAACTAATTGCCAACACTTATATGTAAAAAACAACTTATCTTGAAGTATAGAACAGCGAGCGGAACAAACATAAATGCAAAGGAACCGCACGGCGAACGAACGCAATTCGTCTGCTACGTCCGGAGAGAAAAGAAAAAGAAGAAAAAGCCGCACGGTCTGGTGTAGCCACGTGACTTCCGCCACTTACTCTATCCTCTCCACTTCTCCGTGCGGTGCGGGAATTTCGGTTTTAGTTTTGAGCAGTTGCGGTTTTTGGCATTATTAAAAAATACGTTACTGTAGCAAAATATTAATTGGGTAGTATTACGACACCATAATAAACAGCCTGACAAAAAGAGAAAAAAAACTTGAGGGGTGTCAGTGTCCCTTTAAGGGCCTGCATAAATGAATAATACTGATTTCCTGCTAACCGTTTTAAGCCTAAGGGCCACCAAAATACTATCAAAAACAAAAAAAGATAAATCCCTCACTTTAAGTTAAGGCCAGAAACACTGCGGAAGAAACGTTTGAGAGTTATTTGAACTAGCATGACTAAGCCATAAGCACCTGTACAAAAAAATTTACTTTAAAAAATGTACTTAAAATACATTTAATATATATATTGCCCCATTGTGCTGCAACAAGCACATACCGTTCACAAGGCCTCAACTGCGGTTGAGGACTTCCAAGCAGTATTTAGCACCTTCGGGCTGCCAGGAACCATTGTATCGGACAGTGGCCCACAGTTTACGTATGAGGAGTTTGGAAAGTTTCTGCGTTTGAATGACATCGTGATTGAATAACACATTGAACATTGAATAACATCGGCACCTTAACACCCCCAATTAAATCGGTGGCGGGGCCTGTCCGCACAGTAAAACAGGGACTTAAGAAAAACAAGCAAGGGTCGCTGCAGACTCTTTTAGCAAGGGTGTTGCATCGACACCTGCGGACACTTTCCGCAGGTGGCAAGACCCCGGCCATGCAGCAAATGGGATACCATGCTACGCTTAAGGCTAAACAACGCAGTCGTACCCTCCCTTCCCTCCCCCCCCCTCACGGGTCGGTCCGAGCACGGCGAACGCATGGCGCATGACAACCGACGACGGCACGAGACACCTGGATCAAGTCAAGCCCCGGCTTCCCGAAAGACCACTGGAAAGCACTCCCAGCCCGCAACGACTCCCACATCTGGAGGCGGCGCAAGGTCTGGAATGACGCACTCGAACCAGAGGAGCCCCAGTGTGGTTTTCTCCCTGGGAGGAGAAGACTCTTGAATGTCCGCCAAGCCACCACAAGCATGGTGGCGCTTGCCCTCTTACCTTTCCGCCTTCTCTCTCCCTTTCTCTTTCTCATTCCCTCTCGTCTTCCCCTCACCTGTCTTTCATATAAAGCGCGAACTCCGCAGGAATGAACGTTTCCGGTTACCAGTCACTATCGTCCTGTTTCCAGCAGCACCTTAACAGTCGGCAATGGCGGCTCATTCTAGCGCGTGTTTGAAGTGTCTGTAACCGAGAGCGACATTGCTAATTCTTGCCGGTGCACTCACTAACTCGAGATTCTCGATGAGGCACACAATTACTTTGTGTTCTATACCCGTCTTCGATCGCCGAATAAAAAAGGACTATAAAAATTGGATACAACTCGCCAGGACTTTCTTCATTTCAGAAATACACATTTGGGTCTCCTAACCTTGTTGTTAAGGTCTACAAAAAAAAGGGTTCAGGGGCTCGGCGTAGTTAAGAAAGGTTTTGTGCAACAAAAACTGCCAAGCCAGCTTTTGCGCTGGTCAACGCGCGTGAAAGCGTCAATGCAGGAAACTTGCTAATTTGAAAACGTTTTTAGGGAGGGGGGTAATTAATAGGTAAGTATTACATACCAACTGTTAGGTAAACATGATAAAATTACTTTACAGTTACTCTCTCAACTATATAATCATTCTGTTATAAAATAAAACAAATGTAAGGGATTGCAGTTCATTTCGTTCCTCTTAACAGATTACGTTCAAGTGTAATCCTGGCGCACCTACGATTTCCCGCTAAGTACTGTAGAGAAAAAATCATAATGCGTGCATTGTAATTTAGAGTCCGACACTTAAATGCTTTCTTTGTCTTTTGTGTCTCCATTTTGTCCCTTTTCTGTTCTGCATTTTTTTTATAGAGCATAAATCACCAACTCGCCCGTGCGTCTATTTGAACAAGTTTGGTGTGCCGCGATTTTTCCCCGTTTTTTTTTCTTATCAATATTGAAAACGTAAATAAATAATTTTGGCCAATATACCCTGCCTAGGGCCAAATAAGATCATGTTTTGGTCTAACTTGGCTTCCTCGAGCTTTTTGAAGCCCTAGAATCTCACACAAAAAACAAGTGTTGGCCTGAGTACTCTGCTACCTGGGTGCTTTATAGCAATGACGAAAACAATTAGTTCTTATAAGTGGATACAAAATGATGGGTATTCCGGTGAATTTTGTGGTTTTCCCTCTTTGCGCGCAGCAGTTTTTCATGTATACACACCCGTAGATATCCACCGTACTCGAGGCGAGGTTGTAGTAGTTGTAGTTCACGTTGTAGTAGTTGTAGTTCTCACGTTGTAGTAGTTGTAGTTCTTACGTTGTAGTAGTTGTAGTTCTCACGTTGTAGTAGTTGTAGTTCTCACGTTGTAGTAGTTGTAGTTCTTACGTTGTAGTAGTAGTTCTCACGTTGTAGTAGTTGCAGTTCTTACGTTGTAGTAGTTGTAGTTCTTATGTTGTAGTAGTTGTAGTTCTCACGTTGTAGTAGCTGTAGTTCTCACGCTGTAGTACAATCAAACCTCGATGTAACGAAGTCGGTAAAATTTGGAATTTACTTCGTTACATTAAAATTTCGCTACATAGAAATTCGGAGCTAACGTTAAAGAATGTTTCCACAAATGTTTATCGGGTGCGCAAAACTCACTGAGGGCGTCTTTATTTCGGTTGAAACTAGTCCGTCACCTTTTTCTGGAACACTCTTGGCATTATTATTGGCGGCACACGATGTTCGCATAGCCAGATGGCCTGCATCGCGTCTTCGTCTTGGTGTGTGCTTGCGAACCGCCTCAAGACATAGATCGCATCCACCACTTCACGGTTACTGGGCATATAGCAGGTGTCCTCCTCATTAGGCTTGATGTCGTCCCCGTCTTGCGAGTTCTCGCGGACATCGCTAGCTATCGCCGCGTCGGTCAGCTCCTCCGTCGCGTGATAGCAGAGTTGGCGTATACAAAGTCGTCGAGGTCGACGTTGTTAGGGGTGGCTTCATCGCCTTCAAGGCTCCATCGCCCAGAACAACGAGAAATGCACACTTTCAGTTAGGCCTCGAAACGAACTACGCAGTGCGAACGAAGCCGACGGAAGAAATGGGGGCGGCTCTAGTGTTTTCTAGTGGCCGTTCTGTACACCCCACTTGCCAGATTCGGCCTGTTTCATTCTCTGCGCTTATTCGGGGGCCCGTTTCAGCGCATGTGCTTCCCAAAATTCGCAAAACTTCGTTATATAAAAATTTCAGCAAACGGGACTTCGTTACATAGAGGTCAAAACTACATGGCGTGCATACACTTGCGGTTAGAAAAAGTTATGTACTTCGTTTCATCGAGGGTTTCGTTACATAGAAGTTTGTTACATCGAGGTTTGACTGTATTTGTAGTCCTTAAGTTTGTGGTAGTTGTAGTTCTTACGTTGTCGTAGTTGCAGTTCTCACGTTGTAGTAGTTGTAGTTCTTACGTTGTCGTAGTTGTAGTTCTCACGTTGTAGTAGTTGTAGTTCTCACGCTGTCGTAGTTGTAGTCATTACGTAGTGGTATTTGTAGTACTTACGTTGTCATAGTTGTAGTTCTCACCTTGCTTCCTTACACTCTATAAAAAGGGTATCACCTTACACCCTTTTGTCCCGTATAATGCACCCCAAAATTTTAGTTCGACGTACAGCGCACTATAGTCGAACAGACGGCCTCAAATTTTACGAGGGCTTGATAACGGTGCAATATAACTTATTAAATTGCTAAAGTACGTAACAAAGACCCCAGAAAGAAAACACTGAGGTTTCGCAGTAGGGCCAAGAAAACCCCGATTATTTTTCCTTTAGTCAGTAACACGTACATTAACTATTTTAAGAAGTTGTAACACACGGCTATTAAGCCTCTCGTGAAAGTTAGTACCGTCAGATCGAAGTAAGTGCGCTGTATGTTGAACTGAAGTGTTGGGGTGTATTATATGGGACAAAGGGTGTAGAATACACCCTTTTTTAGAGTGTATTCTTGTCTCTAGGACGAGGATGGGACCGGATTTCCCTTCTGAAAATTTCTTTGTTCCTCAGCCGCGAAGACCTCTAGATTGTCGGCAATACTTGCTTACTGATACGCATATTTCACGTGAGCTGTGAGAGCCATTAAACTCATGTTATAAGCTTTTCTTGAACACCGCGCTATTAGTTCACATTTTTTTAAAGTCAGCTGTTCATCCGCACTCTTGGTAATGTATTCGTAAATATTCGAAACCGGTAAACCTTGTCATCGTTACGTTCTCATGATCTATCACTTATGCATCTTTTTGTTTAGCCGATGAATTTCGTGCCGAAGGTGAGGGGAATTGAAGAAACAACTCCCTCAGTACAAGCAGTAAAACTGGTCTTATGTTTTTTGTGCAGTTGGAGTTTTGATATGATGTGGGATCGCCTTTTTTTCAGAATCTAGAAAGCTTGTTAGGTGCTAAGAATGTTATTGAAAAGTATAACCTGATTTTAATACTCTTTAGAACATATTCTATCTGGTGAATATAAGGAATAACTGTAGTTAATCTGACTTTCTATCGTATTCCGTGTATGGTTCGTTCAATTTGTTTTGTTTTTTTAGAAGGTTCTCAGCGATTGAGTTCAGAATAGAATCAGGGTATCTCATTGTTCAGAACCCAGAGATTTGAGGATGAAAGCTGGGCTTGTCCGAACGCGCGCCGGACTTACTGATTGAATTTGTGAGGCATAGCTTTACTATGCCCCTTTTAGCTCTCCTTGAATTAGTCGACTTGTATTGAAGAAGGGGCTTCTTTCCTTTTGGTTCGTATGCCCAACAAACATGATGGGGCATAAAAAATAGACGGAAGACCAAAACTCCTCAGGAATCTTCTGCAGGAAGCTTGTGGGCTGACTCTAACGGTTTGAAGTTTTTTTTCTTAGTTTGGACTGCGTTGGTGATTACCCAAGCAGCAAAGATTTTGCCAATTATTGGCCGATGGTTGGAAATGGTCCTTGGACCAGTGGCGAGACTATCGCCAGTCATTGGCTGATGACTGGCCTTATATCAGGCCATCGGCTAATGGTCACAGGCCATCAGTCATCGGCCAAGTATTGGCCGATGATTGGCCGCTCTTTGCCATTGGCCGAAAGACCATCGCCAGCCATTGGCCAATGCTTGGCCGAATTCGTTGCTGCTTGGGTATATTGTGAAAATTGATGTCATTGCAATCCATGAAGATTAAAAAGTCATCAAAAACCCGAAACGCTTTTACAACATGCGAAGTCTCAAGGTCCTGTCGCGATGAGTGTACATCACGACTAATCTCCTGTCATGAAGTGCAGGGAAAAGGTCGCCAGCAGAGGCGCGATTCAAAGGCCGATACGTATTTCCTTTTTTGTAGGAAGATGTTACCTTTTCACTGTGACTTGGGTAGATTTTAGGTATATAGTCAGCAATTTAAGGAAACCACCTTGCGAAAGTTCTGAAGCATTTTGAAACGCGATAACTCCACAAGTGTCAATGCAGTTCAAAACACAATTCAAAAGTTTTCCTTTAGGTAGGGAAAAGTAAACGTCTTTGATGACGAAGGAAAGGGCCTTGATTGTTTTGTCTTAGTTCTAGTTTTAAAAAGTTATGACTTCATTTGAATGGTTCAGTGAGAACAGGTCATGGACGGTTAGAAAATTTAACCTTTCTTGGATGAATAAAGCGACAAATGTTTGCCACGTGTCCTTTTCAGAAACAATGACTCGCAAGGTGCCATTCACTTTATGGGTTTTACATTAAGAAACAATTCAAGATTGTTTGTTTATGGCGGTCAATGTTGGAACACACCTTTTTCACTTCTAGCACTTGATGTATTCTCTCCGCTTTACTTATTTCCTTGACTAATGAAATGTCATTGTGGCTTTGAAGAACAGAGTCAATGGCTCTTAGGACTTTGGCTCCAAAAACATCTCTCGGCATGATCAGTTGTCATCGGCAGTAATTTTACAGGTGGTTTATGCCTAGATAGAATGTATATGCCCTGATCTGGATATCGGTCACCTGCCTCTGGCACCCTCCTTGATAGCCTTACAAGCGATTATTTCGGGTACAGATTTTTCAGGGAGCTCCACTGCGAACTTTGGACCCAGGCTCTGGACATCGTGCACGTTTTTAGGCAGATGAATGTCACCTATCACGTGGACTAGGTTGCTAGGATTCGTAGCCTCCTAAGGTGCCTTGTGCTGGAGATGTATTTTTGCCGCAGTTAGGAGCTAAAATAGCTACTCAACGGTAGCTTTCTCAGAACCTAACAAGCATTGTAGCTTCTGCAAGAATGTCAATCCCACCTCAGATAAAAATCAGACTGCACTAAAAAACGTGAAACCTGCGGCAAACAACACATCGTGCAGACAGGAAGATGCCTAAATAATAGACTACGAGAGCATAAATACATTTTTATACAGAGTACAATTTCCGGACATATAGGAATACTCCGATCGATGTGTGTCGTGGCTGACGTGTTTAGTAGCCCGAGGAAAGGGCTACCCTGGGACAAAGTGCTCAGGTTCTTCCCCCCTTTCCCCTTCGTGGTCCCTCTGCCAGCCAGCCCTCGCATGGAATGACCGGCCGACGAAAGGAAACCCTTCACACCCCTCCATGACCCGGATGACAAGATCAAGGCGAGATACGGAGCGCTGCACCCGCATCGCGTCCTGCGACAGGCGTTACTTACGCTTTGAACAGCACTTTTGAATTCTCTCTGTGACTATCTATTATATTCTTTTTGTAAATTATGATAAAGTTTAACCAGCTGTGTCTCGCATGAATAATCGTTCCTAAAGCCACGTTGCGCGGGAGTGAGATCCCTGTTTCTGGATGAGTGATCGAAGATATTGCTTCAAATTATGTGTTCCATAAGCTGAGAGCAGGCACTGAGAAGAGAAATGGGTTTATAGTTTTGAACAACAATTTTCGAACCATCCTTGTGTGTTGGTTCTATATCTGCTTTTTTTTCCATTCACCAGGAAGCCTTCCACTAGAGAGCGATTTTTTAAACAAGACTTCCAAATATGAGGAAATGATCAACGGAACATTCAGTTAGAATACGCTTGGGTGATGCGTTCGGTACCGCCTGCTTTCTCTGATTTTAGACCATTAATCATTTTCAAGATTCCGTCATAAGAAATTTCAATTTCGTTCATACTTTCTAGCAACACACCAGGAGAAGGCAGGTAATCATTAGGAACTGCGGTCGAAAATACAGATTAGAAGTACCTATTAAAAAGTGCAGCTTTTTCTTCCTCTTCTGCAACGAGTTGTCCGCAGTTAGCAATTGAGGGAACTCCGAGTGCTAGTTTATTTTTTTTCTTTAGATATTTCTAGTGTTGCTTGGGTTTTTTCTTAGTTTATTATTTAAAGACTCTTGAAGTTGGATTTTATATTCACACGATTTATTTTTCAACTGTTTACATTAAACCGTTAGTTGTAAAACAGAGGCAGAGTCGTTTTGTTTTACGATATTTCAAATATGCTCGCCTTTTCCTTTTGGTCAAGGAGCGTAGTTCGGCGTTCATCCACGGGTTGTCTTTCTGTAGACTGGAACTTAAACACCTTCGTAGGGACGAATACTTTGTCTAAATAGTTAACTTTATTCCTAGAAAGATTCCAAAGAGTTTCAACACCAAGGTGGTGGGAGAGCTGTCTATACTCAAAGAAATATTTGCAGAGGTCATTTGAGATGCCCTTTTAATTACAGTGGTCATGCAGAAAATATTTCTAGGTGGGTTCGACCCTCTATTTTTGCACCTGCCGGTTATACCCCCTACTATAATTTTGTGATCGCTAATCCCTGGAAACCTAGAGAGAGGTGATATAAAACTTTTATTATTACTAAAAAGCAAGTCCAATTTGCTGGCCCTCGTTTTACCTAGCCTTGTCGAGAATGACACATCCTGATAGAGCTCAAAGCTTAAACAAAATTGAGGAAGGTGCGATACGCAGAAAACGTAATCAGCGTCATCGGTTGACCGTCTGCCCACTCCGCATCAGGAAAGTTAAAATCACCACCGAGCACAAGGTCGTCATAGTCGATGAATGACAACATATAAAAAAGGGGAACATTGCAGCTTCACCTGAACCAGGGGGCCTATAAAAAGAGCCCACAGTTATAAACTGGCCATTTTCTAGTAAAATTCTACACCATACCGATTCATAATTCAGATCATAAATCTTGATATCAAAACTTTGCAGGCTGTCAAGAACTAAAAGAAAGACACTACCACCAAATTTGTTTCTATCTCGGTGGTATGCAACATAGTCCGAGGGGACCACTTCAGCATCGCTATTGGAATCTTCCAGCCAGGACTCTGTACCAATAACAATACTAGGCTTAGTCAGAGTAATGACGTCAGCCAAGAATTCCACTTTATTTTTCATACTGCGGCAGTTAACAATCATGGCAGTAAGTTCACATGCGGTCTCTGGCTTGAGCCCAGCTTTCCGCCGTGGTTGCTATGCATCTATTTTCTTTACACATCCCTCAGGGTTTTCGTAGTAGAAATGTTTTCCATCGATGATAAGTTTATCAAAACGCAACTTAAACGACTTTTGTTGGGATTTAGCAAAATCAAGCAGCTACCTGCGTTCATATCTAACTTTATCTGAAAAATCTTCGCCAACTGAGAATTCTCTATTTTTCAGCTTCAAGCCTCGAACAGAACATGCTGGTTGACCTTAAAAGATCGGAAGTTTACGATAATAGGTCTTGATATTTCTGGGTTAGGGCTGCACAGCTTATGCGCACGGTCATTGTCACTATCTGCCACGGTAACCCTTAGTTTATCTTTGCAGAACTCAACTATTTTTGATTATGCTTGAGCCCATGTTTCTTTAGGTTCATCGATAATACCAAAGAACAGCAGATTTTTCCTTCTTGGCTTGTTTTTTAGGTCAACTTGTTTGGAGCAGACCGCAGCAAGCTGTGCGGATTGTCTACTTGAGTGTGCGCCGACTTCATGCATTTCGTCTTTAAAGCTGTTTACAACGGAATTTATATTTCCACTGTCTTGAACTTCTCGCCTAGGGTTTCTGTCTTTTTGTGGAGTAAAATCTAAATTTTATTTATTTTTGGCCACTTGATTTACAAGCTGTTTCTTGACCCTTGTCCAATTTTGGTAGAAAATCGACAGTGCTTCGCTTTTACGTGATGTAAACATTCATGTCCCTGCTCATTCCACTAGGACCCGCAGTACTTTCAGCATTCAAACCTTCTGTAAACCATCTCCTCTGTCACGGACACAATATTTGTTTACCAACATTGAAAGCGCCGAACTTGATGTATACAGTGACATCAAGTTGTTCAGGAACCAAGTAAAAGTGCTTGTTGCCGAACTTTAAATATTGTTTGTTTTTTTGCTTTGCGTTTGAAATCTGCAATTTCTGTATTTTTTTCATATTTAAATATTTCAGCACCATAAAGTGACCTGCATTGTAGTTAATTTGAACATACGCAACATAAAAAAATGAAATAAATATTCCGATTTGTAAGCGCTTTGTTTGTCTTTTTTATCTCGCATTTGTCCCTTTTCTGTTGTACGTTTTTTTATAGAGCATAAATCATCAACTCTCCCAAGAATCCATTTTAACGAATTTGGTGTACTGCAGTTTTCCCCGTTTTTTGAGTCTTCTTATTATTTTCAATTACGTAAATAAATAATTTTGGCCAAGATGTACCCTGACTAGGGCCAAAGAAGTTCAAGTTTTGGTATAATTTGGCCTGTTCGAGCTTTTTGGAGCCCTAACACCTCAAGCAAACACCAAATGTTGGCCTGTGAGACTCTGCTACCTGGCTGCTTTATATCAACGAGGAAGACAATTAGATCTTACGAGTGGATACGAAATGGAGGGTGTTCCGGTGGATTTTGTGGTTTACTCTGTTTGCGTGCACCATTTTCTCATGTATCGACACCCGTTCAAATACACCTACTCGAGACCAGGCCACCTTGCTTCCATATTCTTATCTCAGGAACGAGGATAAGACCGGATTTCTATTCTGGGAATTTCTTTGTTCCTTATCCGCGCAGACTTCTAGATTGTCGGCAATATTTGCTTTCTGATACGCATTATTCACGTGAACTCTTAGAGGCAATGAACTGACGTTATAAGCTTTTCTTGAATACGACAGAAAAATACGACAGAAAAACAAAAAAGACATCGAGAAACCTAGAGCTCCATGAAGACAGAATGACAACGATAATCTTTCATTGTCGTCCAGCTCGCTTGCACCTTTGCATTAAGGACATTATTATCCAGAAAACAATATTTGTTCTAATTCAAGTTTTCCTTTCAACTTTACTGCATCATTTTTATTTAAGCCACACTAGTTTCGCATAGAATTATTTCGGTTGAAACTAAAGCGTTCTGCTTTAGTTTTAACCTTTAGTATACGAAGAAGAAAAGTTTAAGTTTTTTCTTCTGCGCGTTATGATTTATTTTGCAGAAATACGGTCATTCTCGCGCAACAAGGAAACTAAACTGTAGAACTGCCCCTTTCAAAAACCTTATTTTAGTATATATTTGTGGAAGCGAGTCGATTACTCAGTCTTCTGGTTTTAAGGCTTTTAAATTACGCTTTATAAGTGTGTGTGAATGATGCATTCTTCCCTGCGTTCAGGAATCAGAAAACTGTTCGTTATTCCCTGGTGGCAGAGTTTACGAATTGTAAAGATGTGTACCTCTACAGATCGTATCGCCACGGATAAACATGGTTGACAAACAGAACAAAAAATAAACTTTTAATGAGGCCAGCTTGTGCCTACAAACTAAAGAGGAAAACACCACACATATTGCGCCAGCAGCGAAAGGGAGACTCATTTGAATCAGCCCGTTACTGTTACTTCGATATTCGAGATAAGCTGGGTAATGTTCGGACCCTGAGCAAATTATGAAAGCCTAAAACAAGTAGGAACTTCTCAGAAGAGCACAGACTGATAATAGAGCGAACCTTCTCAATCGGGGTTCGTTCCCCATTCTTCCGCTAGGCAGCCAAGTGCGTTGCCAACTCCACCACGCACGTGGCAGCATTCACCACTCCATGATAACTTAAAATAAACATTCCGGTCGACTAAAAACGTTAGCGCAATGCAGGAAGATCTAATTATTTAAAAAACAAACATATAAATGACCAATTCCGATGTCGTTAAATAAATATGTCTGTATATCCACTCAAACAAGAAAGCTAGACTAGCATCTTCAAAAAGGAAAAGATAACGAGTCCACAAGTTTAGTTTGGACTCGTTAGCTAGATCCACTTCTCTCCCAATAACGTTTTTCTTACGTTTATCATAAATAAACACTCAACCAAGTGCAAGGTCAACTAGCAGCCGGCGATTAAAGGACTCTTTTTCTCTCGGTTTATCTGGTCGCTATCTCATTTTACATCAGCTGCCTCCAACTGTTGCCGTTATTGCAACCTTTCTTGAAATCGTCATGTGGGCAAGCTTGTATCATATGAACGGCTATGCCGTCACTCCACTTATCAAACAGTCTTTACCGTGCTCTGTTGCAGCGCCGAAAACAGTTTGCTCACCACAGTCTAAGCGGCTTTCAGAGAACGAGCAGACGTTTTGCGGGCGCGGTAAAAGCAACAAGTATCGTCATGAACCTCCCGAGCGAATACAGGAAGCTGGTTTGCGTCAAGGTAACTCCAAACTTCAGAGAAGCGGTGTCCGTCGTCACGGAACAGACACCTAAACTGGAGCGCAACGAGGTTTTCCTGAAGACCAAGTACGCCGGTATCAACGCTTCGGACGTGAACGTCACCGCGGCAAGGTACAGTGCAGCGACACCGCCTTTTAACGTCGGCGTCGAGTCCGTGGCCGAAGTGGTTGCCGTCGGCGATGACGTCAAACATCTCCCCGTCGGCAGTGCAGTGGCTACAATCAACATTCCCGGTTTTGGTGCCTTCTCCGAGTATCAACGGGTTCTGGCTTCGAAGGTGTTTCCGATTCCGAAAGCAGTGCCTGAAGTTATACCGCTTCTAATAAGTGGACTGACTGCTGCAATTGGCTTGGACGAACAAGGTAGGATAAAGAAGGGCGAAACCGTCTTAATCACCGCAGCCGCCGGAGGGGTGGGCCACATCGCCGTGCAGTGGGCAAAGGCTGCGAAATGCCACGTCATCGGCACATGTTCCTCACCGGAGAAGGAGGTGTACCTCAAGAGCATCGGTTGCGACAAAGTCATAAACTACAAGACAGATGACCTATGCGAGGAAGTAGAAATGTTTGATCCGAACGGTGTGGACGTCATCTGGGAAACCATCGGTGGCAAGACGTTCGAAGACCTCCTGAATTATCTGAACGACAAGGGAAGACTTGTGGTAGTGGGAGCCATTGCAGGGTACCAGGGCAGCGACAAGGCTGTTCCTGATGTGGACCTCGCGGACTTGCCTTATATGCTGCTGTTGCGTTCGGCCAGTGTGAGCGGATTTTTCTCCCGCAATACTCTCACCTGTTTCCAGAATATGTGGCAAAGCTCCAGAAGATGCTGAAGGATGGCACGATCGTTCCTAAGTTGGACTTCGGGCTCAATGCAGATGGAGGCGAGCTGAGGGGGCTTGACGGCTGCGTTCGGGGCGTCGAGTACCTCCTTTCCGGAAAGAGCCTCGGCAAGGTAGTCGTGAAGTTCGACGAATCCTCATAGACGTTATTACCTGTTGCATCAGAAAGACTTTTGCTTCACAGGTTGTGATAGTGTAACACTGTACCCAGGCATTTTCTTTTTTTAGTTTGCGTTTGTAAAGATTGCGTAGTGCGAAATAACATGCAATGTCGGAATTAGTAATAGTAAAATATTATTTAGACGAACGTTTTTTGTATTCATTTATGTGCTGTATGTTGAAAATCATATATATTCTCTTATTGTTTTAATATTAAATCATTCAGTGTATAGCGGCCATGAGGTTCGTGATCAACCGCTGTCAAATAAAGACGAAGTCTTGGTAATCCTAAAAGTTTATACGGCAGAATGTATTATTTTCTTGCGATTTCGTCAACATTGAACATCATTCATGTATTATCAATAATGTGCTATCTCGTTCGCTTCGAATTCTACGAGCACCAATTTGACATACACCCTCACACGCACACACGCGCACGCCTGACACATGAGCAGATAGATATGAACCATATAAAATATTTACCATTAGATGAGGCAGAATAAATCTTAATTAGACTGTTTCCTAAGTTGGAGCCGGCAAGGCTAAAGAAACTTAGACGCCATTGTGACTGTTGCTCCAGTTCTGAGTGCGGTTGCTTCTGCAGTTCTCTTATTTATTTATTTATATTAAATACCCTCAGGTCTACGAGGGACATTAGAGAAGAAAACGGTTTACAGGTACGTAAAAAAATATTCTAAGAATACATTTGATGAGTTATTTTCAGGAGCTGACATTGTGACAATTTTTAGATCAGTTTTGAAAGGGGCGCCATCAGAATAGGTGACCCCAGACGCTGCAAGGTCGCTTTGTGAAAGCATGGTTCGGGGTATCGAATGAACTTCGAAATATTGTAGTTTTACTCACCTTACTTGTGTTGGTGATTGACACGCGATGGTATGTAGAAGGGAGATATTTGTACATTTTAAACGCAACGAAGTGTTATCACACATTGTGAAAACAAACACGAACCAGAAAGCTTTCTACGTAAAGCATGGTTAGGCATGTCTAAACAAGTTTTCATATATGCTACGCTGCCAGCGTTATTATAATTAGTAAGAATAGAGCGAACCGATATGTTCTAAATTGCTTGAACTGCAGAAGTTAATATGGCAGTGCCGCTGTCTTAATTTGAAGAGGCGTGTTTTAGTTTGGAGCGAACGAGGGTTGACATTACTTGTTATGTTTGAATATAAATTTCCTTGACAAATTAGATGAAAGAAGAACGCCAATGATTTGTAGGATGATGGATCCTGTAAACAGGTACTTTAGTTACTTAAAACAATATTTTGAACTTCAAAAAAAAAACTTTCTTAACTTACATTTATCAGTGTCAAGCTCTATTTTTATAAGTTGTATCGTTCAAGCTCGAGGTTAAGGTCATGTTGAAGACAAAATACACCGGACGCATTAGACACTTCTCGACAAAATAATCGGCAAATAAGTTGATTAAGGATGAAACACACTAGGGTAAGCTGCTTATTTTTAGGGTGGTACGTTATAATGTAAACATACTTTAAAAAAAATGCTAACTGCTAGCTGAATGCCGTCTTCACTAGTTGTTTCTCCAGCTCAGTGGACTTTAGCTAAGCAAATAATCATTATGGTAGGTTGGCAACTAAACTAAAATTAGTTAATTAACTTTTAATTCTTGGCTTTGCGGATTTTGTTGCAATTTGAAAATTGACTGGAATTGGTATTAGACATAACCAAGTAATAAAATCTGAGTATAATTCCGTAGCGTTTGAGATGTTATATAATACATTTTCACGCTTTATAGTAGAATTAAGAAATTGCGTACGAACAGTGCGCCGAGAGTTCTGCCCACAACGACGCTTGGAATAGTGCCGTAGTCACTATTCTCAGCGTAGTTGTTAGCATCGCAGACTGCACTCTTTTTGGAAGCAAATTTTAGATTGGTCTACGTATTGTGGCATTTGATAAATAAGTATCCAAGAAACTTATACAATTTTGCAAATTGTTTTAAGTGGTATATCCTCTACTTGTAATTAACATCATGTCAAAATGCAACGTGACCAGTAATAACAATAATTAAGAAGTAAATTAACAGATATAAGTTTATTCGCACACTAACAATGACGATTATTCCATCAGCGAGTGTCTGCCGAACTCGAGAAACATCTAGTGAAGAGGACATTCAGTTGATGAGTTTTCATTTATTTTTTAAGAATTATGTTTCCATTAAAAATATTATCACTGTGCGTGAGAAAAAGACGAGAAAACTTTGAGGTACGCCGGATTTAGCTCGAACTAAATATGACGAAGTGTCATTGCTGACCGCTTAGATAAAGATGCATAAATCCAAGAAACTGTACTAAATTTAACATTTAGTGAACTTAACTTATGAACCCCTAGGATATGCAATACATTATCGAAATATTCGTAGAAATTGAGAAATCTGCAATAATCTTGGGAATTATGATCAAGAATAAGGTGACAGTCATGAATGAACCTGAATAGCTACGTTTTACAGAAAAATTCTTTCTCGAAACCGTTTATTAATAAATATGTCGATAATACGAGGCAAGTAACTAAAACGTACTTCTTCTTTGAACACGCCAAGCGCCCGCTTCATGAAAAACAAGTTTCTAGAAAAATCTGAAAAATATTAAGTATTTGCTTATGGGTCAGCTTAAGTGAATAATACTGATTTCCTGCGAACCGTTTTACGCCTAAGTGGCACCAATATACCATTAAAAACAAAAATATATAAATGCCTCACTTTAAGTGATTGCCCAAGTCACTAGAATTTTTTGTGCACAAAACATTGGCGTGGTATATGAAATAGCACGATTAAGCCGTAAACACCTGTACAAAAACGTTTCCTCTAAAAAATGCACTTAAAATACAATTAATATAGAAAAGTCGGAAGACACCTAAGCATTTCTAATGAGTTGTGAATGCGAAAGCATGAATGACGGACGATGTAAATGCTAGAGACGGCGTCATGTTCGTCGGCGTCGAGACGAGCAGAAGCACCGCCGACAATGTGGATGATGGCGGCGACGGCATGTTTGGTCGGCGGCGAGACGACTAGACCTCCGAGCGCGCACCAACCTATCCGTTTTAACCGGCGCGGGCCCATAGTGGCATGGGGTGGCGGCGGTTAGGTTTATCGGCTCGCTGGCGGCGCGGACACGCAGCGCCATCTGGCTGCGGTCGTTAAAACTGACGCGCGCAGCGGCCAATGGGAGCCTTGTCGCCGCGCGCCAGCCAATGGGACCTTTGGCATCATGGAAACTACGCGCCATTTTCGCGCTTTAAACTGATGACGTCGGCTCGCTCCATGGGACAGTTAATGCTTTCGCATTAAAATTACCCCGTTGTGCTGAAACAAACACATGCCGTTTGCAAGGCCTCAACAACGGATGAGGCCTGGCAAACGGTATTTAGCACTTTCGGGTAGCCAGAAATCATTAGTGTTGGTCAATGGCCCACAATTTACATGTGAAGAGTTTTAAAAGTTTCTGCGGTTGAATAACATCGTGCCCCTCCGTACGGCACCTTTACAGCCACGAGTCAATGGGCTGGCAGAGAACGCTGTCCGCTCAGTAAAACAAGGCCTTAAAAAAACAAGCAATGGTAGCTACAGACTGGTTTAGCAAGGCTGTCTGCATCGATACTGGCACACACCTTCCGCAGCTGGCGAGACCCTGCCTTGGAGCAAATGAAATACGAGCTGCGCTCAAGGCTGGATAACGCGGTCGTACCCCCACCATCACAGGTCGGCCATCAAAACAACACCTATACAAACTATCCTGTCCACACAGGGGAACCAGTGCATGTGGGTGAGAAATTTTGGAAGAGGTGAACCATTTACACCAGCTAGAGTCCACGGACGACGCACGCGTGGTAAACGTCGACGCTAACGAGGGAGACATCCTGCACAGAAACCTCAATCAAGTCAAGCACCGGCTTCTCGGAATTCCACTGAAAAGCGTTCCCAGTCCTCTACGTCCCCCGCAGCCGAATCGGCCCAAGGCCTGCAATGATTCACTCGAACCAGGAGAGCCCCAGTACGGTTCGGTCCCTAGGAGGGAGAAGGCTGCTGCAGATCGGCCAAGCCTCCAAAAGCATGGAGGCGCTTGCCGTCTTATCTTTCCGCCTTTTCACTCCTTTTCATCTTCATTTTTCTTTCGTCTTCCCCTTCGCCTGTATTCTATACGCCTTTCCGAAAAATACTCCTAGGCCGCCGCCATGCTGCTGATGACGATGAAACTGGTGCGACTCTCGTGCGTCCCATCAGCTAGAAACTTTCTGCCGCTCTCTTGGAGTTTTTAAACCTACCTCAGCGCGATTCTCCACGTATGTTTTGCGGTTTTGCATTCGAAGTTTTCCGGCCTCTCGTAAGAGATTCCACTGAGCTTTTCTTGTGCATGCTGCGTATATCCTGTTTGTGTTATCTTCCAGTCTGAGTAATAAAGCTGGTAAGTTCCAGCCATTCAGGCATCTTTCGCTCGATATTCACGGGTAATAAAAGAAGGAAGGACGTCGAACGACGCGATTTTGCCAACAATGAAAACTGTTCTCTTCCCTCCCAGAGATTATTCGAGAAGGGGGTCCTTCTCGTCATCGCCCAAAATAGTTGTTCGGGTCGGGGTGGGGAACGGGACAGTCGCGTCCGTTCCTTCGTTTTAATACTAGTGAAAAAAAAAAACTCTACATATAACGTGTTCCAGAACGACGTTTTCTTGGATTCGGTCCGATGGTCAAGATGTGACTGTCTTCGACACGGAAAAGGTGTGTCATTTTAAGGAATTTCTCCAAATAAATCCTTTCGGATAACGCATGCACCGTGTGGTAAGTACAACATATTGTTCAAATATTAACAATTGCGAAATTGAATGTCCGAGACCTGTCCATCAATAAACACGTTATTTGTGCGCGTGAAATATGCACGCTTTTCGATTACACTCTTAATCTGGGGCCACCTAGGGAGCCACCTATAGCCTGTGACAAATGAGGTCCAACTTGTCTCGGCAAATTTTGAGGGCCACCTAAAATTGCCAGCCCATTTGCCGCCCCTTTTTAGGTGGCCCCCAAATTTGCCCTGACAAGTTTGATCTTGCCAGCCCGTTTTTTAGTTGGCTGTTTTCCAGCTGGCCCGTTTTTCTAGCTGGCCCATTTTCTAGCCTGGCCCGTTTTCTAGCTGGCACGTTTTCTAGCTGGCCCGTTTTCCTAGCTGGCCCGTCTTCTAGGTGGCCCGTTTTCTGCTGGCTATAAAAATGTCCCGTCGTCCGCTCCCCCGCAGAGTACTTTGGAGGGATCCAGGACCATGATCCACGAAGGAAGGCAGGGAGTTGAGAAGTACAGGAAATTTTCACCGTAAGAATAAAGCTGTGACGTGGCACTGAGCCTGACGTCTTCTTGTGAGATGTCATGCACATAGTCACGTCGCAACTTTATTTTTGAGTCGCAAAATATATTGGAAAAGCATTGCCAAGCTCAATTTGTATACTTTAGAGATTGACTTCCCAAGTGCTCTAGAAAAAGTAAATATACAGGAATTGTTTCAAGGGCAAGGCCGATGGTTTCTAGACATTTAAAAGAACAGTGGCTCCGCAGGTAAGCTAATCCATTTATTTGTTTTAAATTAGATGCACAGCTGATGATACAGGTGATGCTTTGTTGTAATAAATACTCACATTCAAACAATAAAACAGAAAAGTATAAGAAAACTTGTGTCACTTGCTGAAACATTGGTGGAAGCATGGTCGTTGCTTTCACTTGACACACTTGGCGAACTAGGACCCGCCGCAGTTTAAGGTGCGCTATCCGAGCCAAGTGTGTTGCAGTCAGCCGGAGCTTCGTGCCACAAGACGGGTCTCCGCGGCACGTCCGAAGGCCAGTTGCCTCTGTCGTCAAGGCATGATGCTGCTGCGATTAAGAATTTTCAGCATTTTGTTATGAGAGAATAAGGGAGAGAGAACATTTATTGTATCTTAATTACGTTCTAAAAGTTTATCAAACAGCTGGTTTTTTAGAAAGCAGCTTGCTGGACGTCAGAGTCTATTCAAATGCTGAGTCATCGGCCACAAACATGGCCGCTAACACAGCGTTTATTCATACGCTCTACGGAAAACAAAAGAAAGCAAAAGAAATTCACCAATTAGATAACCGCGTTTGCTTTCGGCGGCTATGCTTGTTTGTAGTTACTCGACATTAAAAAGCAGTCTGACGTCATATGGTAGACCCTATGGCTTTGGTGGCAGTTTGAAGAGTGGGAACAAAACAGTAAATTTTAACGCCACCAGGCAGGGGAGCTGAGGCTTTCCACTCGCCAGGATCTACAGGTTCATGGCTATATCATATAGGCTGCGTCATGAAACGCCGGCTAAATCGTTGCTCAAAAACTACACGTTGCACATAAAAAGCTAATTTTGTTTAATATGAAAATTCATAAATTAACGTTCAAATAACTGTGGTGTCAAAAATTTTGAAGAATTAACTTTCTGTAATTACTAAATTTAAAAAGTATGGTCAGATCAGGGTAAAGGCCTGGCTAAACTGCGTCAAATATTGTAAAACAGATTGTTTGACTTTTTTTATAAAAAATATTGTTTACTTTAGTACAATACATTTCTTAAATTCAGGTAACTCAATAAAAGACTTATAAACTCATTAACACAAAAAGAACGTTTCGGCCGACGTCGACGGTCGCGTGAGCAAACGAGGGTGCACGCACAAGGGCAAACTTAGTGTATTCTACATGTTACATTCATCATCAATTTTAGTATAAATGTTCCTTGTGTGGCCGTCCTCCTTCGTATGACGCGATCGTCGACACCGGCAGAGACGCGCGACTATATCCCTCGGACGGCAAGCTGATGCGTGCGCCGTATACGCCGTGCTCTATCGGTGGGCACTTCGGCAAGAGAAAAGTACCTCCCTATAAACTATTTACGCCTTGTCGCTGTAAAATGCTGGTGGCCACCGTCGAGGCATAGCCGGCTAGCTTTCTTTGCCTCACCTTTCCATACGCAAACCGTAAGGGCTGCGACTGTGACCCGAATAACTCTAACAATTGTCACCTACCACGACCGCTTGTGCACAGCCGAGCAAGCGTCAAACGCGAAAAGTCCGCGCTTGTAGCCGTTATGGTAAGTCCATCCTAAGGTGAAACGAAGTAAACCTGTTTTCCGCTTTCCACTGGCGACGCCAGCCCGTATCCGAATCAAGCATGAAAAGAGGCGATTCTAAACTTGCTTCTTCAGAATACAAAAATATTGTGTATAGATACCTGTATCGTCCAGGACAGAGATCCCTTGTCCTCTGTTGGCGAGAACAAAAGTTACTAGTTAGGAACTCTTTCAGCAATTGACTCTAATCCGTTATTAGCCAGTGAGCTACATAATTACCCAGTCGGTTATGCTGGAGAGGGCTGCGCCCGCAGTAACGGCACCAGTCAAGTTGGCTCAGTAGTGGTGGTCGTGCTGGTCGTGCCGCCAGATCAGCGGGCCATGTGAATTCATCGCATTCACATGTTTCCTCACTGATTACACCGCCCGCGTTGAATTCCTTTGGTATTCTTCGACGTGAGCATCCTGAAGATCTAACTCACTGCCCCGCGGCTTCGGCGCATTCTCTAGCATGAGGCTTACATCACCACGATAAGAAAACAAATGTCCCCGCAGATGCTTCCGATTAGATTCGTACTTCGTACGTTCGAAATTCATCGTCCGTGCACACCGAGAAGATAAATGATCGTTATGCGTATGCGTGCCCCAACTGCCGCCATCTAGCGGAAAGCAGAGTGTTTTTTCCCCCGCTATTATGCGCATAGCCGGGCCATTTTTGCCGGCCCTGCACAAACAGGCCGCCAAAAATTACAGGGCCGTCTACGGAGCCACCTATATAGCCATTCGCACCATCAAAAAGGGGAAGGGCCAACTGCAGCCGTGACGTTGTACACGGCTATTTTGACGGGGCCGGATCAATTCGCGGCTAAGTCCTGAAAACTTTGAACGTCACGGCTATGGCCGTGACGTTTGACGTCCCCAGATTAAGAGTGTATCTTGTGTTGTAAGTATTTTCGACAGCTAAGCGTATTGTTGTTTGACACGTGGCTGAGCGGACGGCTCCATCAAAACTTATCGTAAAATAAAACAAGCATTTCAGCCGCATTCGTTCTGTTTCGTGCGTACGCAACAAAAATAGTTTCGAGTTTTTGTTTGCTTCAGATGCGGTACAATGCTTTTCAATGTCCTCAAAAAATGCACCGCATAAAACGCAAAAAATAAAATAAACAGCCCAAGAATACGGGAGTTTAGCCGCAACAGTGTTTGAAATTTCGCGTACACAGGCTGTGCCCATCGCAATCACTGTCCAGTCAGTTAGGGTTAGCAGGGACGCCGGTGGGACTTGCCTTATAGTGACAGTGAAGGTGATTTCGGACATCTTTTGGCGATTGAACTGGGTTCCAGGCATGTCTCAGGCCACGTTGCCCAAATTTCAGCCAAAACCGGCGCTTGTGTGCCGCGGAAATCAATTAAACAGTCGCGGTAATAATCGTACCGGGATCGACAGGGGCGACGCCCGAGAGTTGCCGGAGAAGCCAGGACAAGCGGAGCTCACGTGACTGATGCGAGTGCCAGAAGCGCGACGTCACAAGAGACGCGTCAGCGATTGGTCGAAACGAGAGACGTGCCCTCGGTCACGTTTTGGTTCGCGATTTTTAGGAATACTGTTCTAATTTCCGCTTGAATAACCATGAAAAGTATAAATCGGACCGGAAATGATTACCAAACCGTAAATAAAGCAGCATAATTGTTTTTTTCTTTGCTACGCTGGGCGCGAAACGGGCAAGAGCAACTATGGGCAAACGAAACAAAATAAAAAAACAACACGGTAGTCGAAGGATTCTGCAAAATGGTAATCATGCCAAATTTGTGCGGTGTAGATGGCTGTTCTAACGGCCGACTGAAGACCAGTATTCGTTCGGGCGACGCTAGTTTTCACGTGTGGAGTTCGCTGTTCTTGTTCTTTGACGACAAACAGAGGACGTCCGACTCTGGTGAAAACCAAAGAATGGTTCTGTTTATTTTCTCCTTCTTAGGGAGCGTCCCCGCGGAGGAACCGGTTCCTGGAACAGCCGGATCGCTGCCGCTTTCCCCTCGGCATCTCCCCCGCATCCCTGTCCTTCGGCATGCGGGCCGCTCGTTGTCGGCTGGGCGGTCTCCGTCGGGTGGTGGCGGAGACCGCCACACATCTACTCCCGTTCCGTTTATGTTGGGTCACTGAACGGAAGCTGGAACTCACTCGCGAGAGCGGCATTGCCGTCCATGTTGACAAATTCGAGGAAACGACCGCGCCACCGCGCTGCTTTAACCCACCGCGGTAACCAGAGTCTCGATCTCCTAAATACTACCGATACCGACTATTCACTCTTGACGTCATCCCTACGTCACCTCCGTTTTCGGAGGCCCAGAAACGAGAATGGATATTGTTCAGTTTCGGTTTCTTTACTTCTTTCGTAGGAATAGAAATACGCGTCACAGATATCTACAAAAAATTGGGCAGCATGCTATGTTCCCCAGAAGCATAAAAATACCAATTAAAAAAATTAAATAGAATCGTCTTCATTGCCCCTTTAAACCCAGTGACAGGGCTCAAAAAGAGGGTATCTTGTCTTTGGGGTCGGGCGTTTCTTGGAAACCTGTATAGAATTTTGAAAAAACGAGCTTTCAGGCCGCCGCCATTTTCGCGACTAGAGTGACCCCTATCAGTCAGAAATTTCTGCAATCTGAGCTGTGGAAAGCCGGTCAGCGCTACTCCCCACCTACATTGGGCATTTAGAGATCGCCGGCTTTTTTTGAAAATGTTTGCTTTATATGCCCCTTCCGGATGCTTACACTTTTTGTATCATCTTACACTGTGAGAACCACGGAATACCAGGATTTGTAGCCTGCTCGGTTTTCGCAGGAAACGAACAAAAAAGCGAACATCAAGCAGCCCACGACGTGGGCCGTTCGACGTTCGTCGAGGATTATTTCCTTTGAGGTAATCTCCGAAACACCTCCCCGGCTATGTTCCCGCTCTCCACGAAAAATAGCTCATAAGGTCGAGTCAGGAGTTGGGGGACGGAATATACAGGTGGCAGCTTGGGCGAGTTGATTGCTTAAATTAACACAGACGACACCGCACTACTGCACAGGTACACACACACCGTACACTCACCCCTTACACATAAAAAAGAGGGAATTATCAAACGAACGCAGCGATTTACAGCGCGGTGCGTTTGATTTTCCTTTTTTCTGTAAGTAGTAGTGTATATAGGGGTTGCACTGACATCACATCGCATACTTTTGACCACCATGTAAGAGGAGGAGGGGAAGCTGCTTTTGCAGGAATTTTGAGTGGTGGGTTAATCGTCTATGATCTTCTGGGAGGAGAATAGCGACGTGTGCAAATCCGGGAGGCACAAAAGAGGATCATGATAAGAGGGAGCTCCTTCTTCCCCTCACGTCTGGTGGTCATCGGAGCGCTCTTTGAATGACGTCACGCGCACACTACTCGTGTGTGTCTATTCCCACACAATACAGCGCACGCCACGTGCGTTGCAGTTCATTCATTTGCTTAGGTTCTGCGCAAAAAAAGCAGCTCTCTTCAAAACGTGCCCCGAAACAAGCGGGATTCCAAATGATCGTTGTAAAGCGACGGTCGTCGACATTGTATACTGGATATGTAGTGCTATTGAGACCTCTCTCAAATCCTGTTGGGATAACTTGGCACGTTGGGGTACGTACAATATATGTTCTTCGATTGATGAGATCGTTGAATATCATGTAGTGAGCGGAGAATACCCATGCAATTCGGCAATCCTGTCTGGGCAAATGTTTTCGACAATTAAGACCTTTATAGAACGACACGGCTGAGTGTATGGTGCCGTAAAAATATCAACATAAAATGAAACAAACATTGCAGTGGCATATGTTATGTCGCGCGCGGACTCGCGATAAATGGCTTTCATTTGTTTGCTTTTGTTCCCAAAATAAATAGTACAATGCTTCTTTTAAAAATTGGAGCAAATCTATTCGCCGTAAAGCAGAAAAAAAAAACGCGACAACTTATCAGTTACCAGCGACCAGAACTGCGCCTACGCAGGCTGCCACAGTCGACTGAGGAGAAAACCTACAGGCCAGCGCAGTCGGACAACACTGATCTACACTCTCAAAATCAGGGACGTGCTATGTAAATCGCCTCGTTCGAGACTGCCCCTAGAATGGTTAAATAAAGCGCAAATTGCGCAGGAATAAACATTTTTGGTTACCCGTCGCTATCGTCATTTTTCCTGCAGCATCGTAACAGTCGGCCATGGCGGCTCAATTTGGCGCGTGTATGAGGCGCCTATAACCGAGAGGGACATTGTTAATTCTTACTGCCCCAGGCTTCTCGATGAGGCACACAATCAATTTGTGTCCTATCCCCGTCTTCCACCGCCAAATAAAAAAAGGACTATAAAAATGGAATACAACTTGCCCGCACTTCCTCGATTTAAAAAATAACTATTTGGACGTCCTAACTATGTTTTTAAGGTATGCAACAACAACAAAAAAAGAACACGTTTACAATCTTCTGTAATGCCGGATTAGAGCGCAGCTCACGAGGAGGAGGAGGGAAAGGTACTGATGGGAGGGAAGGGTATGGAGCGAATTTACCGGGAAATTGTGGGACAATTTTCGAGTAAATATGCCTGCTAAATTAGTCGCAAATTTTAGCGGAAACAATCCCGCTGAATTTAGCAGAGAAATTTCCTGCTAAATTCAGCGGAAAATGTTTCCACTAAGTGTAGCGGAAAAAATGTCCCTTTAATTTTGGAGAAATAGTTCCCCGCTAAATTGAGCGGGAAAGTTTCCTTCTAAATGTGGTGTAAAATTTTCCCACTAAATTTGACAGAAATATTTCCCCACTAAATTTGCCGGAAAAATGTCTTGCCAAATTTAGGCCCCGTGTGACATCACGAGGGTGACGTAATTATGGGAAACATCCCATAAAGCAACGCGCGGTTACGCTGACGGCGAAGGCGACGGCGACACCGCTCATGCCGGAAACGGGCGCCCAAGAGCTGTGCTCTAAAAAAAGATGTTCAGCAACAGATAGTGCCAAGCCCCTCTTTGAGCTGGACAATGCGCGTGACAGCGTAAATGCGGGCAGCTTTGCGAAGTTTAACACTTTTTTTTTTTTGAAAACACGGGTAACTATTAAAAAACAACTTTTACGTAAACATGTAAGGAAATTACTTTTCAGTTACGCTCTCGACTATATAATTATTCCATTATAAAATTACCGATAAATGTGAGGCCTTTCAATTCATTACGGTGCTTGTAACAGATTACATTCAAGTCAGATTCTGACACATGTACCAGTTCCCGCTAAGTAGATGTAGATAAAAGAGTAATAATTAGGGAATTATAATCGGAGTTGTAAGCATTTTGTTTGTCTTTTGTTTCTCCCTTCTGTCACTTTGCTGTTGTACGTTATTTTTATAGAGCATAAATCATCAACTCTCCCAAGAATTCATTTTCACAAGCTTGGTGTACCGCAGTTTTCTCTCTCTTTTTTTGTATCTTCGTATTATTTTCAAATAAGTATGTAAATCATTTTGGTCAAGATATACCAAGATATACACCAAAGAAATTCAAGTTTGGGTATAACTTGGCTTCTTCGAGCTTTTTGGAGCCCTAAAATCTTAAACAAAAAGCAAATGTTGGCCTGTAGTACTCTGCTACTTAGCTGCATTATATCAACGATGAAGACAATTAGATCTTATGAGTGGATACGAAATGATGGGTGTTCCAGTGGATTTTCAGGTTTACTCATTTTGCGTGCAGCCGTTTCTCATGTATCGAAACTCGTTCCAATTCACCTACTCGAGACTAGGCCACCTTGCTTCCTTATCGTTATCTCAACGACGAGGACGAGACCGGATTGGCCTTCTGAGAATATCTTTGTTCCTTATCCGCTCAGACTTCTAGATTGTCGGAGATATTTGCTTTCTGATACGCATTATTCACGTGAACTCTGAGAGCCATTGAGCTTACGTTATGAGCTTTTCTCGAATACCGCGCATGCGACAGAAAAAAATAGAACCCAAAAAACCTAGAGCTCTATGAAGAGAGAATGATCATAATTATCCCTCAGTATTGTCCAGCTTGCTTGCACCTATGCATTAAGTGCATTATTATCCAGAAATGTTTTTTTCTAATTCAAGTATTACTTTTAACTTTACTGCATTATTTTTATTTAAGCTAAACTAGTTTCGTATAGAATTCTTTCGGTTAAAACTAATGCAAAACGTACACCAAAAAGAAAAAAAGAAATTTGTTTTTCCTTCGAGCCATAATTCATTTAGCAGGAATACGGTCATTCTCGCACTGAAAGAAAACCAAACTATAGAACTGTCCCTTTTCAAAAACCTTCTTTTACACATGTTTGCGAAAGCGGGTGGATTACTCAGTGTTCTGGTCTTAAAACTTTTAAGTTACGCTTTTTAAGTATGTGGGAATGATGCATTCTTCTCTGCGTCCAGGAATCAAATACTGTTCGTTAATCCCTGGTCGTGGGGTTTACGAATTGCAATGTTGTGTAGGTCTACAGGTCGTATTGCCACGAACAATCATGGTTGGCGATCCGAAACAGAAAATGAACGTTTAATGATGCCTGCCTGTGCCTTCAAACTAAAGAGGTAACCAACACGGATACTATGCCAGCGAAGGAAAGGCGACTGATTCGAAGGAGCCCGTTACCGCTACTTTAATATTCGAGGTAACTTCGGGAATCTTCAGACCCCGAACAAATTATGACCGCCGAAAATAAGCAAACACTTCCCAGAAGAGCGCAGAATTATAAAAGAGCGAACCGGCTCAAGTGGGGTTCGATCCCCATTCTTTCGCTAGCATCCACGTGCTTTGCCAACTTCACCATGCACGCGGCAGTATTCCCTACTCCAAGATAACTGCAAATAAACCCTCCCATCGACTAAGAACGTTAGAGCGATGCAGGAAGATCTAATTACAAAAAAACATACATGACCAACGACGATGACGTTAAACAAATATGTGTGTTTAACCATGCAAACATGGCTAAACTAGCATCTTCAAACGTGAAAAGATAGCTAGTCCGCAAGTTAGGTTTAGACTCGTTAGCGAGATCCACTCCTCTCTCAATAACTTTTGTATTACGTTTATTAGAAATAAACGTTGAACTAAATATTAGTTCAACTAGCAGCCGCCGATTAATGGACTCTTCTTCCCTCGGTTTATCTGCTCGCTATTTCGGAGGTGCCTCCAACTATTGCCGTCAGGGCGACCTTGTTTGAATCTGTCACGTGGGCAAGCTTCCATCATATCGCAGGCTATGCCGCCGCTCTACTTATCAACAGTTTCTACCGTGCTCTATTAAAGCATCCAAAGCAATTTGCTCAGCACAGTCTAATCGGTTTTCATAGAAGGAGCAGACGTTTCGTGAGTGCGGTAAAAGCAACAAGTATCGCCATGAGCCTCCCGAACGAATACAGGAAGCTGGTTTGCATCAAGGTAACTCCCAACTTCAGAAAAGCAGTGTCCGTCGTCACGGAACAGACACCTAAACTGGAGCGCAACGAGGTTTTTCTGAAGACTAAGTACGCCGGTATCAACGCTTCGGACGTGAACATCACCGCGGCAAGGTACGGCGCAGCGACACCGCCTTTTAACGTCGGCTTCGAGTCCGTAGCCGTAGTGGTTGCCGTCGGCGATGAAGTCAAACATTTTCCTGTCGGCAGTGCGGTGGCTACGATCAACAAGCCAGGTTTCGGTGCTTTCTCCGAGTATCAACGTATTCCAGCGTCGACCGTGTTTCCGATTCCAAAAGCAGTGCCTGAAGTTATACCGCTTTTAATAAGTGGACTGACTGCTGCAATCGGCTTGGACGAGCAAGGTAGGATAAAAGAGGGCTGAAACTGTCCTAATAACCGCAGCCGCCGGCGGGCTGGGTCACCTCGCCGTGCAGTGGGCAAAGGCTGCAAAATGCCATGTTATCGGCACATGTTCTTCGCCGGACAAGGAGGTGTATCTTAAGAGCATCGGTTGCGACAAAGTCATAAACTACAAGACGCATGACCTAGGCGCGGAAGTAGAAAAGGGCTACCCGAGCGGTGTGGACGTCATCTGGGAGACCATCGGCGGCAAGACGTTCGAAGTTCTCCTGAATCACCTGAGCGTCAGGGGAAGACTTGTGGTTGTGGGCGCCATTACAGGGTACCAGGGCAGCGACAAGGCTGTTCCTGATGTGAACCTCTAGGACTTGCCTTCTAAGCTGCTGATGCGTTCGGCCAGTGTGAGCGGATTTTTCTCCCGGACTATTCTCATCTGTTTCCAGAATACATGGCAAAGCTCCAGAAGATGCTGCATGATGGCACGATTGTTCCTAAGGTGGACTTCGGGCTTAACGCAGATGGAGGAGAGCTGAAGGGGCTTGACGGCTGCGTTCGGGGCGTCGAGTACCTCCACTCCGGAAAGAGCGTCGGCAAGGTAGTCGTGAAGTTGGACGAATCCGCATAGATTTAATTACTTTTGGCATCAAAAGATTGCCACTTCACAATTTGTAGGAACGCAACGCTTGACCCGGTATTTTTTTTATTTTGGGTTGGTAAAAATTGTGTCGTGTGAAATAAAAATTAATGTTGGAATTAAAATTTAAAAAAAATATTCTGACGTATTTGTGGAGTATTTATTAATGTGCTGCATGCTTTAATTCATGTATGTTCTCATTTTTTCATTGAATCATTTAATGTCTAGCGGCCATGAGGTTAGTGATCGACCAATCTGAAATAAGGACGTAGTGTTGGTAATCCTAAAAGTATAAAAGGCAGAAAGCATTCAGTACTTGTCAGTTTGTCTACATTGGGCATCATTCATGAACTATTAGAAATAATTGGTGCTATTGGAGCTCGCTGGCTTGGAATTCTACGAGCACCACTTATAGACACGCCCTCACAAGCTCAGACGTGCAGTCGCAGAAGCACGGGCACATAGACTCGTGCTACATAAAATATTCATCATTCCATATGGCAGAAAATATCCTAATTATAGTGTTTCTTAAGTTGGATGCCCTCACGGCTAAACAAACTTAGACGCAATTGTGGTTGTTGTACCAGCTGATAGTGCGGTACTGTTTTCTTATTTATTTATTTATAATAAATATTCTCAGGGCCCCTGAGAGGCATTGAGGAGGAGAATGGGTTACAGGTACATGAAGAAAAAAATACTCAATGAATGCAAAATAGAAGTTTTTGTTCAATTGCTGATATTGTGACATTTTTTTTAAAGTCAGTTTTAAAGGCGGTACCATCACAGAAAGTGACCACAGACGCTGGGAGGTCGTTTTTATGAAATCATGGTTCAGGGCACATTGTGACAAACAGACACGAACGAGAAAGCTTTCTGCGTATTTCCGAGGGTAAACGCGCTAAAAGCCACAAACAAGTAAAATAAACGAACAACAAAGCGCTACTTACATTTCATTTGATTTTATTCAACTCTAGGGCGTTCGAAGGATTCATTACATGACGGGAGATTCAAAACAAGTGACAAAGCTTAAAAAAAAACAGAATAGCAAACCACGGAAAAGTGAAATGTGATGGCGGATGCACCCAATGTCGTCAATCAAAGCGAAATAAAGAAAGAATAAAGCTCTAAACTAATATACAAAAACATAATCAAGGTGAGTAATTATACAATAGTGAACATTGGTCTCTAAATGAAATGTGATTGCTGGTCAGTAACAGTATGATCAGGTAATTCATTGCAGTCTCTGATACAAAGTAATAAGGGGAGAAAAGGGAAAGTGTTAGTGCGACTCAAGAATGGTTCTAGTTTCCGAGAATGATCTGGTCTTAGCGATGTAAAACTGGCAGGGCGGCAATAAAGTGATTTAAAAGGCGAATCGCTGTAATGGATGCTATGAAAAAAATACACAGCCGAGTTATTTTACGTCTTAGTTCTAGAGGAGAGAGAGAATTGCTAGTTTTTAAACCGAGACACTATTTTATGGTGATCTTGTTGCTTTGATCTTGCTGCTTTTGATCTTGCTGTTTTGTTTTGGACAGATTCTACTCTTTGTAGAAGGTAAGTTTGGTGGGTGTTCCAAATGGTAGACGCATACTCTAATTTGGGAAGGACTATTGTCTTGTATGCGAGTAGTTCTGTTTTAGGTGGGCCAAGATATAATGTTCGCCGCAAGAAGCCAAGCGTTTTTAAGGCAATGCTTGTAATGTATGTAATGTTGTTGTTTCATGATAGAGCGTCTGTAAAATGTATTCCCAAGTACTTATACGATACTACATGTTCCGGGTGTTGTGATAACAATGAATATTGTGATTGTGCTATTGTAGAAGACTTAGTGACGAAACATTTGTTTACATTTCCGAGCGTTTATGTTCATATGCCATATAGAGCACAACGAAGATATAGTATTTAAATCGTCTTGAAGTAGAGTTTAATCGTTATTTGTAATAAGTTTTCGGTATATAACGCAATCGTGGGCGAAAAGCCTAATTGTGGTGTTTATGGAAGAAGGAAGGTCATTTATGCATAATAAAAATAACAGAAGACCGAGAACACTACCCTGGGGAGTTCCCGTGTACAACAGTGGACGGAGGCGATGATGATTGGTTAATATTGACTACTTGTTTTCTGTTTTCAAGAAAGAAAGAAATCCAGTTAATGACGAAATTATCGATTTGTAGACGTGAAAGTTTAAGAAGGCAATGATGAGGAACAGTATCGAAATCTTTAGCGAAGTCAATAAATATGATATTGGTATGAGCAGTAAGATAAGTATTGAAGTGAAGATCCGTAACAAATTCGAAAAGTTGACTATTGAACGAATAACCTTGTCGAAATCCATGTTGATTAGAAAAAGAAGTTGCAGTTGTCTAGGTGAGATATGATATTGGTGTACAAATCATGTTCCATGAGTTTGCACGGGACGCTGGTAAGGGAAATGGGGCGATAGTTCGTAGGATCGGAATGATCTCCTGATTTAAAGATCGGCATGACCTTGGCGTAGCGCCAGTCACGTGGGACTGAGCCAGAGTTAAGAGATTGTTGGAATAGTTTGCTAAAAATATTTGAAGCTGCATGCTTGATTATTTTAGAAATTTAGCATGAATTCTGCCCTCGAGCATGCACTGCTCGAGGGCAGGTTTTCTGTTACTTTGAGAATGGCGTTCTGATTAAACAAGATGGGCAGCATAGGTGGATAGCTATTTTTGATAGCGTATTGGGGTATTGGGTGTGCTTCCTTGGTAAACACGCTAGAGAAAAATGTGTTTAGCAAATTAGCAGCATCAACATCAATTATCTTTTCGTTCTGTTGATTTCTAAAGGTAGGGTGACTTCTGTTCGATTTAGGGTTAGGGATTTTTCAAAATTCCTGGGGATCAGATGAAAGCGTGACGGGAAGTGTCACAGAAACAGAGGGTCTCTTAGCATTGTTTTGATAAGGTTTTGTAGGATCTCCAGTCAACAGAATTACCAGTTCGTTTAGCCTTGGAGAATAATCTTTTTTCTTGTTTAGATTGCGCCTTAAGCTATTTGTAAACAACGGTGACAAATCCTCGGTTGCCACCGTGAATCGAGGACCAAAGTTGAAAGCATTTCACCAAGTGTTTTTTTTAATGATAAGCCAGTTTTCACTGGTAGAACGCTCCGTGTATGATGCAGCAAATTCACGCTCAAATTCGTCCATGGCTGACAATAAATTTAAGGTATCCGTGAGCAGGCGAATATCGGTTTCTTTATCTTTTTAGGGCGTCGGGAGCAAAATGACATTTTTGACATGTGTAATAGAATGATTGCTAATGCTTTCCATAATGGCGACTGATGTTACACATTCTTGGCTCTAGATAATGAACAGATCTATGATTGCTCGGTCGCGAGTCGCCGACATGAAAATCTGATGGAGCAAGTTAGTTTCCAAGAGAGGTAAAAATTCTCGGCATTGGCTAGGAATATTACAATTCGAAAGAAGTTTTAATGCTGTCCAATCTATACCAGGGTTATAAAAATCACCACCGAGAACCATGTAGTGATTAGGAAAATTTAAATTAAATCACCAAGGTAATTATGCAGCGAGTCACTGAAATCGGTTTAGTCAGTATGGGGAGGGCGATAAACAAACTGAACAAAAACCCAACTGCAGTCGAATCCATAAAATTTTAAGGTTAAAACTTACTTTTATTTCTGAGCAAGAAATGTCTTTTTTTTTGCTGCAATGAAAACACCGTTACCTCTTGTGGTTTTACGGTCGTTGCGATAAATAACATACCATTTACTCAGTAAAAGTTCAGAGTTGCTGATACCAGACGTTAGCCAAGTTTCTGTGCCAAGTATAATATCAGGTTCGTTGGAAGACGTAATATTCTCAAATTCATCCTGCTTTGATAATACGCTGCGAAAATTTGCGATAAGAAATGAAAACGTTGGCGACAGTGTCTGGGCGATAGAAAAGCTTTCTTTTATTATGTCATTATTGTGGCAACGTGTTTTTTGGGGGCCACGAACAAAACCACCGATCCAGTTGCGTGGTCATAAACATAGGTTGAGTCGTTAATATACAATTTATGAAAACGGATCTTATAGCGAGTGTTGCATTCTCTGGATTAGGAGGCAAAATCCCACAGCTTTTTTCTTTCAAATTGAACCTTGCATGAAAAGTCTACGGATATTTGAATCTTGGGCGCTACCACAATTTTCATTTTGAAGGCGTTGTGAAGAACATCGTCCTTGCTTTTAAAACTAAGAAACTTGTTGGTGATTGAGCGATTTATTTTAATTTGTTTTCGGCCCAGTCGATGTGCTCTCTTTATGGTGCCCAAGTCGATTTTGAGGTGATCCTTCACGAGGTGAGTTACAGTCCTTTCTTTGACGTCCCAAGTTTTATTTTTTGTTTCCGGAAGATGTTTAAAGATTAAGTTATTTCTTTGCATTCGATCTTCAAAGTCATCTATCGTGTCATTAAGTGCCACGACTTTTTCACGTAAGGCTAAAGTTTCATGTTGAACTGAGGCCCCGGTTTATTTAACAGTGTTTAGGTTTTCCTTCATACTCCCAACTTCTTGCACTTATTTTTCGAGGTTCGTGGCGCGTGTACCCAGGGCAGCGATGCCGTTGTTTATCTGGTCAAGTTTCATAGCATTTATTTCTTGATTTTGTTTTCAGTTCGCGATCAGACTGCCTATCGCGTTTTGAATTCTGTCGATATTTTCAGCATTCGTAACGGGGCCTGGGCTCATTTCAACGTCTCCTGCGGTTGCCAGCAAAGAGAAACATGACGTTTGCTATCGTGAACAACTTCAGAGATCCAGTGCAGCCATAGGGCAAACACGCTCAGAAAGCGCATCTTTGCGGAAGATAAGGTTCGCTTTCTTTTGTTGGGGAGGAACGAACCGCTCCGTGCCCGGTAAATCGCAATGTCGGTACACATTGCAAAAAAATTCAGACTAACATCTAACAAAAACACAAGGCAAAAGTGGTATACGCAGCGAACAAAGATAGAAAGGGAGTACTCCTAGTGGTTTTAGTGGCCTACGTGCAAGAGAACAGGTTGGATGTGTACACGGCGGAATCAGGGCTGCGAATCCCGCTGTGGTGCTCTCGTTGACGGCTTTTGTCTTGTTCGTCACGTGCGTGCTCTGGCGGTGGTGACGTGTCGATGGTCGTGACGATTGCTTCCTCAGCGTGCTGCTGATGCAACAGTGATGATTTCAGAGGGCAGTTGGCGCGTGATGGGCTCGCAGGGATGAGAATCGCCTTTCGAGTTGGCAGCGACTACAATATTACAGAAGTGATGTGTACACGGCGGAATCGTGAATGTTCGTTTCTTTTACTTTCTGTTGTTTTTAGAGCTTTTACTCGCGGAAATATGGATCACCAACCAGCCCAAGTGCATACCCTTTCTACGTAAAGCACGGTTTGGCAGGTTTGAACAGTTTACACAAGCGCTAAAGATATTCAGCGTCATGCGACGTTAGAAGCGAAAACAGGCAGAACATATCAGTCACATGGAAAGACATTTGCGTAATGGTCTTGATCAATAAGCATTGAACCAAAGCTTTCGTCGACTCTGAAGCAGGAGCGGGTCTGCAGATCCGACAGAGTGGTTCCGTCAAAACTGTTAACATGCAGCTCATATCGCATCAACTTAGCAAAGCACCAAAACACTCGTTCCTTTCTACTTACGTCGTTGTAAAACAATATTTCTGTCCGTCCAGGTAGATATAGTCGAAATCTGCGTAAGAGCTCCCATTTGGCCACTTATACTGTGGTTCTAAGTTTCTCGGAGGTTCAAGTTAGTAGCATACATAGCTCGCAAGTTTCGATATTGTTTGGTATAGACGGTTATTTCTACTTACTGGTTTCCTGGAACTACCACTTCTGCGGTGTGCAACCATCATGGCGAACCGAACTCTCGTGGCGCAAAAATACTGACATGGCCACGAACGACGTCACACACAAGCTTACGTATTTTGTTGTTCCTTTAATTTAAAAAGTATTTGTCGGCCGTCAGCAGACTAGGTTGAGACATAGAACAATCATTGTTGAAACTCAAAGAAGGTGGGACGGGTACAGTTAGGACGGTGCTTTTGGCAAGCGGTAAGTACGCGACGGAGTAGTTAAAACGTTTTTATTTTAAAGTGGGGCTAATGACACGTGGCTTTTTATCAAAGGAATTCTGCACGCAGGCATTCGTGCTGTTATCAAAGAATCCAATGAGTTTTGGTGAGTTGAGGTCCTACATATTCAATAGCTTTGAAGAGTCAATATACATTGATCCCTAGACGGGCTCGCTACTACATTCGATATTTCTATGAAGACAATCACTATGGAGGATATTTTATTATATTGAAAAATCTATATTACAAGCTTTACGTAAACCTGACGCCAATAGCCGTAATATAAATAAATAAATTAATTAATAAATAAATAAATAAATAAATAAATAAATAAATGTTTTATTGTCTCGTTATTCAACACAGTACATAGACCGGCCCGCAAAAGCATGGGTATGCTTGTCTGCGGGAACTGGCGTCCAACCGGTTGCTTGCATAGTTATAACAAAGCATGCATTTTTTGCATGCAACTAAACAAAACAAAACAAAGATTATTAAACCTGACAAGAGAACCAGCGAAAAACTTGCTCCATTTCAGTCACCTATCGTCTGACAGCACCATTCTCTCAGGTCTTGTTTTAGTCTTTTAGGGAATCCAGGTTATGAAGTTTTTCTGGTGACTTATTAAAATAAAAAGGAACATAGTATGACCTTGCATTTTTTCCATATTTAGTATAAATCCTAGGGAGTATGAACTTTTCTGTTCGCCTCAAAATTCGTTCTTTTGTTAAAGGAATTTTAAAATCATTATTGAAGTAATGTTTTACCAAAAATTACATAACAGTGCAACCTCTCAGTGGTTAAACACTCGCGGCATTCATTTTCTTATCTTTCTCTACTTCTTCGTACATTGTACCATATGTGATATTACAAGCAATTTTATAAAGTATATTATCGATTTTTTTATTTTTTATAGTTGGAACACATTCCGTATAATATAATATATTACATTCCTTATATATATATATATATTATTTTTTTTTTTAAGAATGGCGCTTGGAATTCAGTTTTGTAAGTATATTTAACGAAGGTGTGCCAAGTACTTCAATACTTTCAGGACAAGAATTATAAAATGAGAGCTACTCGAAAATTATTATACACGCGTGCCCTTCGCGCCTGAAACAGTCATGTCCAGTTAATAAGGACCTCAATAATATGCACACCCCTCATTATGAAAAACACTTTTTCGGCAACAGACCATTCGCCGTGCAATTTGGCCCGTTAAATTCTAAACCCGCACTTCGAACTATGGGCAGCTATGTTTGGGGACGAAATGGGCAAATACAGAAATTTTTGCCTCAATATTACGGACGCCGGTTCCCTAGTTCTTCCTTTTCTCTTTAATTAAAAGTTTTCCCAGATATCAGTGAACCCAAGAAGTCAAAAAGTGCTCCCAGAAGATCCGAGAACCCGTTCCCCTGAGCAAGAGACACGCACCGGGCAGTCCGTCGGCCACCCTCCTTCACAGACGCGCTCCATGACGGAGTTGGCGTAGCCGTAGTTGGTCTGGCCCCCGTTGCCCCGGCCGTACGACACCGACGAGAAGGCCACGAAGTGGTCCAGCTGGGGACAGAGCTCCCGGGACGCCGCATCCAGGTGCAGGGTGCCGGCCACCTTGGGGCGGCACACCGCCTCGAAGGCCTCCACCGTCTGGTTCTCCAGCAGGGCGTCCCTCAGCACCTGCGCTCCACACAAGTACCCTTTCGGAAGGGCTCACACATTCGCGTTTCACTGCGACTACAGTAACGTTATATGCTCCACGGCAGAGCAGAGCGCCTGCGATGGACCCAAATTTGTTACTGCAAGTATTGCGGGAGAAGAGAGACCTTCGCCCTTGCAGGAGACGCAGTGGGTGAAACGACCTGGAGGCGGCGATGAACTGCGCATGCGCGGTCGTGCGTCTCCCCAAGTTGTCAGTTATTCGCCCCTCGGAGTCAACCGTTCGTCTCTAAGTCTCTAGAGGGCAACTTTTACGAAAGAACGACATGCGCCACTTAGGAAGAAATTGCAATTATTAAGTCAGCAGGATGGATCTGGTCAATGTTATGCCCGCGAGGTCACATGTCGAGTAAGCCTGTGCGCATGCATACACCTTCACCCCTGGCCTTTTCTCCTCTGCTGCCGCCACTTGTAGAGGGCGCTGTATAGTACGACCAACATTTCCGGCATCTATTTGCGCAAATTTCGTCCTTTTTGGCGATTCCTTCGAGCATTAGTAGCAAAGGGCATAAAAAGGCGACAGAAAGCGATACAATGGTGCGATGCCAATACACTATTTAAAAAAAAAGGGTCTCCATAGTCCTCTCTAAAGGGAGGAACGCTCTTGTAACCTATGCTCTTTTAGAAAGGGAGAAAATTTCGTCCAGAAAGCAGGGGAGCAAAGTTCCTCCGCCTGCATCGCAGCAGCGGCGGCAGCAGCGGCGGCACCGTGAACGCGGCCTAAAAAACAACGCTCTGTACTTTCAGACTAACACGTGCCGGACCCTCGACCACCGGGAGCCCAATCTCGGATCTGCTTCCGTGCAAGTCATCTTCCAATCCAGTCGAACCCAACCACGTCACCGGGTGATACTCAAGAAAACGTACTCATCGGCGGATCAGCTGAGGGCGTACAGCCTTCCACGTCATCTCCAAGATCGGCAATCTTCAACCCCCCGCAAGGTGGTGCTCGAAACCCGACGCTACAAAAGAGCTGTTTTCCGCCGGACGCCGGCACAGGCAGCAGCGGCGGCACCGTGAACGCGGCCTAAAAAACAACGCTCTGTACTTTCAGACTAACACGTGCCGGACCCTCGACCACCGGGAGCCCAATCTCGGATCTGCTTCCGTGCAAGTCATCTTCCAATCCAGTCGAACCCAACCACGTCACCGGGTGATACTCAAGAAAACGTACTCATCGGCGGATCAGCTGAGGGCGTACAGCCTTCCACGTCATCTCCAAGATCGGCAATCTTCAACCCCCCGCAAGGTGGTGCTCGAAACCCGACGCTACAAAAGAGAGCTGTTTTCCGCCGGACGCCGGCACAGGCAGCAGCGGCGGCACCGTGAACGCGGCCTAAAAAACAACGCTCTGTACTTTCAGACTAACACGTGCCGGACCCTCGACCACCGGGAGCCCAACCTCGGATCTGCTTCCGTGCAAGTCATCTTCCAATCCAGTCGAACCCAACCACGTCACCGGGTGATACTCAAGAAAACGTACTCATCGGCGGATCAGCTGAGGGCGTACAGCCTTCCACGTCATCTCCAAGATCGGCAATCTTCAACCCCCGCAAGGTGGTGCTCGAAACCCGACGCTACAAAAGAGCTGTTTTCCGCCGGACGCCGGCACAGGCAGCAGCGGCGGCACCGTGAACGCGGCCTAAAAAACAACGCTCTGTACTTTCAGGTTGGTTTCACACCCGTTTTGCCTCGCCCATCTCTGTTTGCCGCTGCTGCTGCCATACAGCCATAGAGTGCGACTAGAACCATGAATGACGTGTGTTTACCGTGTGGAAAGTCCCTTCCCATTGATGGGCCTGTCGCGACCCGTCTCAATGTTCCACAGTTACCATTTATAATAATAATGTTTATTTCTCCATCAAGTACAAGTACATGATGGAAGGGGACTGAGAAAAAAGCTGCATTTGTGCAGCTTGACGAGTCCTGAGCCCCCTCCCCAATTGGCAACAGCGGCAGGTCACAAAAGAAATGCATCACTTTGTAAACAAAACAAAAAAATAGTAATAAAAAAAATACGCAGGTCAGTAAACCAATGTACAACATTCTAATGTAGCAGATAAATTAGCTCTGCTAACAGACGGTTTACTAAAAATAAAAAAAGTCAAATTCAAGGGTTCAAGATATTCAAGACATTCAAGATTCAAGATATATAGCACGACTATGTAATACTATACTCATTCAATAAATTCATTCTCAATGTATATAACTGTGACTTATAAATGATGGCATTGAGTGGAATATTTACTTAACTCATTGCTATGCAATTCACTCTACAAGAAAAAAAATTCTTTCATATATTTTACTGTTGATGTTAAAGGATCAATATTATGAGTATTAAGATAATTAAGTAGGGTCGGAAGCACATTGGATAGCATTTGCTCACCATATGTTGTTCTACAACTGGGGACTTTCCAGTTGTCTAGGCTACGAGTGTGATATGTTGTCAATTTCAGTGACAAGGATGCTAGTTCACTAAGACTGACAACATTATTTCTCATTTCAGACCTATAGCTTAGACATAACCTATATTTATATATATTGTAAATATGCATTAAATTTAACTTAGCGAACAGAGGTTTACTAGGGTAATCATATGAAACATTACATATTATTCGCAGCATCTTTTTTTGTAGCATAAGTATCTTGTTCAAATTTGCCATTGTAGTATTTCCCCAGACGAGGTGACAGTAATGTATATGTGAAAGAAATAACGAGTTATAGATTAACAATTTAGCATTTTTTGGCAAAATAGAGCGGTGACGATACATTATGCCAATCACACGTGACAGCTTAATCAAGATATGGTTTAGATGTTCATCCCAAGTCATATGTTGCGTGAAAACAACTCCAAGAGTCTTAAAACTGGACAAAACTTCTATTTTTCTCGAATTCAAAACGATATCTCTTGTAATAGCTGCATTTTTATTCTTCGGTTGAAACAAAATAGCCTTAGTCTTGTTTACGTTGATCTTTAAAGCGTTAGCTTGGCTCCAACTACTAAACTTCTGTAGAGTTTGATTCGCCCTATGTGCTAAGTCATCACAGCAAACACCTGTGAAAAACAAACTTGTATCGTCAGCATAGATGATATATTTGGTATTTTTATCTACGTTCACGATGTCATTAATATATAAATTGAACAAAAAAGGGCCTAAAATACTGCCTTGTGGAACGCCAGATACGATAGGTTGGATATCTGAAGAGTACCCGTTGATATGAACATATTGTTTACGATGAGCAAGATACGATGAAATGATAGCTGACGCTGGTCCGCGAAACCCGTACCTTTCAAGTTTCTTTATCAGCAAGTCATGGTTTAAATAATCAAATGCTTTCGTAAAATCAACGAAAATACCAAGAGTCATCTGTTTATCCTCAAAGCTGCGCAAAATACATTCCTTTTGTTCCAAAAGGGCCAGCTCTGTTGACCGGCCTTTACGAAATCCGAATTGCGATGAAGTGATTATATTATTTCTTTCCGCAAACGTTACCATACGGGACAACAAAAGTTTCTCAAAACCCTTCGAAAATACAGATAAAATTGAAATAGGCCTATAATTCCCGAAATCGTTTTTGTCACCCTTTTTGTACAAAACAGTTACCCTTGCGATTTGCATTCTCTGCGGGAAAACCCCGGCCTGCAAACACAAATTAAAAATATGCGTCATACAGGGAGATATGATGTCCAACACGTATTTTATTGGCCCTATTTGCATATCGTCAGCGTCGCAACTTTTACTATTTCTTAATGCTAAGAATGCAAGTGTCACCTCGGCTTCCACAACTGGCTGAAGAAATATGGAACACTCATATTGATTTTCAATGTAAGCACAGGCGTTTTCTCCTGGGTTATCTCTTGGCAAGTTCTACAAAATAATTATTAAAGGCGTTTGCCAGCTCTCGATCTATTAGGTCTGATCCATCTGAAAAGATTTTTTCTATTTGTTTTATTTAGGAGCATGCAGCGGGATATCTAAAGCCACCTTCAAAAAGAAAGGAGAAAGTGCTAGAGTAGAATGGAAATGCTCGACTTGCCAAAAGGGCAAACAGAAGAGTCAATCTTTCAGGGAGACTAAACCCTCAGAGGCTGACATGATAGGGATGTTCGCTTCAATAGGTCAAACACTCGAAATTCTCACAAATTTAAAAGTAGACGGTATCGAGCAATCTGTACAGATGATGTCGGATCAGTACGACGAGGTCATGTCCCAACTGGCAAGTCAAAAGTCAAAGATTTAAAAGCTCGGGTCACGAAACTTGAGGAGAGCAAAAATGATGTTTTCCAGTTGAAAGACGGACTGAAGGACCTCGAGGGGAGGATCAGGCGCCAAAATCTGGAATTTCATGGCATTCCGCTACATAATAATGAAGACTTGCTCGAGAAGATAAACGACGTAGCAGCTAAGATAGGTGTACGAGATCTCGCAGAACCGGAGGAAGTGTCAGCACACCGGCTCCCTCCGAAACCTGGAAAGGTTCCAGCAGTCATTGTTCGCTTTGCAAAACAGCAAACTCGAGATCAATGGCTCGATAGAAAGAATTAACTAAGAAAGCATCAGTGTGAGATCTACATCCAAGAAAAAATGAGCCGGCATAACAGGGAACTGCTTCGCGCCGTGAAAGACTGGTCGAGTGCCAACCGATTCCAGTATGCATGGCACAAAAACGGAAAGATTCTTGTCCGCGAAAGAGATGGTGATCGACCTTTTGTTGTTAAGAATGTGGATGACCTTGCAAAGATTCGATAATTCAACCGTCTTGTTTGTCTAATTTGTTACTTCAGGTCATCTTCGCGAGATGGCGACAGCCAACATTTTATTACCGCGAGAACTTGAAATATTTATGGACGCAAAATGCGCGTTCTCACTGAAATGTTTTCATCTAAACATAAGATCTGACAAATATAAATCTGCTGATTTGGAGCTTTTGTTGGACGAGCTAGATGTCTCTTTCGACGTAATCATGTTATCGAAAACTCGTACAAATGTGATAGTGACGCTTCCAAACTTCCTGATTACAATACCCATTCCATAAATCGACCATCTCAGCGCGGTGGCGGCGTTGCCATGATAGTTGGTAAATTAATGAGTTTCGATCTTTTATCTGAGTACTGTCGCTCTACCGATGACTATGAAGTACTGTTGATAAAAATAGATGAACATGTTGTGTCAGTATTTTATTGTCCCCCAGATGAAACTTTTTGAAGTTTTGTAAATTTTTGGATGGGTTTTTTATGCTTATAGAAGAAAAAAATACAACGTAGTTTTGGGAGGGGATTTTAATATTGACATGTTAAGCGATAGTAGTTAAAAAAGTATATTACTACGCTTTTTCAGGTAAGCGGGTGCGTGAACGTTATAAATCAACCAACACGTATTACTACCACGTCGAAAACGTTGATTGATTTCTTCATTTTCAATACTGAGCTATGTAAAAAAAATCAGTGCGACAGCTAGCGATATTAGTGACCTCTTTGCAACCTTTTCTTTCGTTTAGATAAAAATATAGGAATACGGAAATACCCTAAGCTTCACACTCGGGTACAAAGAATTACCAACGGCAGCCCAGATCGTTTCAGAGATAGTTTGAACAGTGCAGAGCGGACTGAGGCCTTGAACAAAGCTGATGCGAATCAAGCTTATGAGATATTTCTTCGAATTTTCAAAGCCATTTATAATAAACACTCCCCTTACGTAAACATTAAGCGCTTCTAGAAAGCTCTAAAACCATGCATAAAATAAGAATTAATTGCAAAGATTCAAATAAAAAGCGAACAATATCAATCTTTCATCGAAAGTAAAGACCCTGAGAAACTTAACGTTTTCAAGGCATACAGAAATAGTTTGAACAAGGAATTGAAGAAAGAAAAAAGTATCTATCACAATTTGTTTAATACGGTATCCCACCGCACTGACGTAATGTGGAGAAAGCTGAACTATGTTTTGAATTACAACGTAACTCAAAGTAGCATCGAATCAATACTTCATAATGACGTTGAACTGACTGGTCGTTCTCTGGCTAAGGAGTTCAATGATTTTTTATCAATTTAGGAGGGAATCCATACATGGCCGATGTTTGTTCTTATGTCCATCAAAACGTAGATGAAACAATCTATTAAAACATGGTAAATAAAAAAGAGGTGGCCTCAATATTCTGCATTGTCAACATTAGTCATAGCTTCGACGCCGATGGTATACAGATACGTCCAGTTCTCCACGTTCTAGACATTATCGGTTGCTACCTGGCATATATCTTTAAATATCTTTAATCTTTGTTTAGAAACCGCCACATTCCTCCCTAAAGTGAAAATAGCTATGGTGGTTTGCACTTCAAAAGAAAGGGAATAGAAATGATATAAACAACTACAGGCCTGTGTCACTTCTCCCACTGTTCTCGAAAATTTTAGAGAAAATAATACATAATCGTTTACTCTTTTTATAGAAAAGCATAACATCATTACAAAACCCCATTTCGGGTTTAGAAAGAAACTTTCTACGGTACTAGCTTTACTGGACCAGAAAGACTATATTTTACGCAAAATAGAAGATAGGAATGTAGTCCTAGGCATCTTCGTAGACTTTACAAAAATATTTGATTATATTTACCACGAGTTACTGATTCGAAAACTTGGGATTTATAATATAAGAGGACATGCAGCACTCCTCATTAAATCATACTTAGAAAGTCGCCAACATTTCGTTAATATTAGCGGTCACTTATTCGATACAAAATCAATTAAGTCTGGAGTACCACAAGGCAGTATACTGGGGCCATTACTGTTTAATATTTCCACCAATGATATCATTAACATAGCAGAAAACGTAAAATTTATCATTGACGCTGATGACACCAGCCTCTTTGTTTCAGCTAAAAAATGCATTGAAAATTCTTGTGTTGCTAATAAAATCATAAAAAGTCTAGAAACCTGGGCTGGTTCAAATAATCTTATCATAAATAAGAAAAAAAACTAAGGCGACCTTTTTCCGTTTCAGAAATAGGAATTTTATCCTGACAAGTGACATTTTCTTAGACTCCTCTCCAATCGAAATAGAAAACACATTAAAAATTTTGCGGGTAATTTTCTCAAAGTCTTGGACCGAAGATGTGGACTATTTAATTGCTAAACTTGCCAGAATAACTGGTATGTTACATAGACATCGTCATATCCTTCTACTGGAGTTAAGCTGATTTTATATAGCTCATTATTTTTATCTCACCTGAACTACTGTCATCTAGTCTGAAGTACCGCCACAAAAAATAGTCTGCAAAAACTATTTTACAGCAGAAAAGAGTGCTAACTATCATATGCAACGTGCCATCTAATTTTCATACTAACAAAATTTTCGTTGGGCTGGGTGTTCTGAATGTAATTCAACACTATGATCTTAAACTGTGTGTAAAATATAAACAGGAATGTAGAGATATAAGCTTTTTGATACGCTTAGCATCCCTCAGAAACAAACCAATAACATATAGCACTCGCCATTCCGATTTCTGGGTAGTAGATGCATCTCGTACTTTACTATGGTTTACAGATGATTAAAAAAACACTGACAACGTTTCTGAAGAAATACATTCGGTCTAATTTCGATTATAGAATCCTGTAGCATGTGTGATGTTAGGAGATAGTTTCTATCAAAGTAATTATGTGATTACACTGATTCCCTCCTAGGTGTTTTTTGTTTGCTCTTTGTCTTTATTGTTTTTTGCTTTATATAATTTATTGTATGTGCTTTTGCGACCGCTTTGTACCTGTGAGGGGCTGAGGACCAGTCAAGCTGCTTAGACAGCTTCTTTCCTCAGCTCCCACCATATTTATACGGTAAATAAAAGCTATTGGTATTATTAAATATTGCACGATCCTGACAAGGTTATATTGACAGGAATGACACAAAAGACACGGGCGAGCTGTTAGACTTACAACATCGTGGAGTCTATACATCAAGCAACAATAAGGAGGACACAAACAAGAATTGAGATTATTGTTTGTGTCCCTCTTTTTCTTTTAAATCTGGGTTCTACTGCTCTGAACATCGCCTTGGCGTCGCTGGGCCTCTATGTAGTATAAACTAATTTTGACTATCACCGTTCGATTTGCTTTGAAACACTCAGAATGATGATGATGAAACAAGCATACCACGTTACAAACTACGATAAAACAAAATTACGAGCACGCATCGTGTCACGGTACGGTGCTAGTGTCAAGTGATTCACGACTGCAGTAAAATGATACCGAATCGTATAATGCAATGTCGGCTGATATACTCAGTTCATCAGTAAGCAGAGACTGCAGTGGAAGCTACACTTTTTGCGGACCAGTCAGACGTCTCTTGTCACGTGATCATGCTTTCGCCCATACCCACGCGCAGAGAGCGGGTCAGGTGATGAAAGGAGGCGGCGGATTGATCCCACCAGCACGTGGTTCCCACCGCAGTCACGGCTTATGAATGAACGCAGTATAGTGAAATTGACGACCGAATTGTGCTTCAGATTGACAAAGAAAAGTCAAAATGATGCCTGACTGTATAAAGGAATGACGTTAAAATGTTGAAATGACTGCTCAAGTGTATTTCAAGTTGGCGATAGACCGATCTCACCAGGAGTTGTGTGACGCATCCGCTGCCGTGGTGCACTCTGGTGCCAGTAGTTCTCCCAAGTATTCTGGCCGCGTCAGAGCGCGCTGTACGCCATGCGTTTGGAAATTTTCGGGTTAGCACGAGTCTTTTAATTGAGCGTTTACTTGCAGTTTTTAATGGGTGGCTTTACCCGTTCTGTGCCAAGGTGCTACAATAACAGTACCAGGCAAAAAGTCACTGGATCTTATGTCTTCCGAAAGAAAGCAGCCCCCGACAAGCGAGCTGCTTTTTGGGGGCTGCTTTCTGAAAAGCAGGAAAAGCGTGGTAGATCTGGAGAAGAGCGGCAGGAAAAAGTGTTTTTTCATTTATTTGTTTCCTTATTTCATTCATAATTTACATTCACCCTATTGCACGCTAACTAAAGAGTGTAAGATTACAGTGCACGAGACATAGTAGGGCGTGCCGAAGTGTTCCGTGCGTTGGAATCTCCTTGAACACTCGCTCCACAGTGGTATATCCGTTGGTCTATCTCAGTCGGCACCTCCGCAATGCCTTGCGGGGGTCGTTTTTAATAAAAATATTGCTCGATGTACTTTGGAGGTTACAACTGTTATTGCGATGACATCTTTCGAATACAACTGTTCTTCAAAAGATCAAAACAATCACTCACGAAGGTGCAGCGATTCTCGGCATGTGTAACTTGAAATAAAACTATTTTCAAAATCAGTCTTCATTTTTATTTTTCTAACAAAACGTGAAAACACCGCACAATGCAGTTTAGAGGTACGACACTTACAGGCAAAAAGGTAGGAAACGAACCTGACCCACCTTGTGGTTGGCTAATATGCCACAACCTGATTTTGGCTGCCGTTACAGATCCATTCTGTACTGTCACCAATCGGAAATCAGAAAAAAGCATTCACTGTCGAGCAACTCCTACCGTTCAGAGCTTGCCCAAACAGAATAAAACTGAATAGAAACTGTACACAAAAGCTTATCTCTACAAGAAGTTTTAGGTATCTCGTATGGTTGGTTCTTTTTGAAAAATGCGAGTTGTTAGGGCGCGTCAGGCGTGGTCTTTTTGTAGATCGTTTCTTCTCTGTGTGCAAACTTCTCCCCGCAGTTCATCTGTACCCTGTCGCAAAGGCTGCCAACCAGAATAAAACGAGTTTTAGAAAACTTCGCTCCCCGAGAATTTCTATTTAGCTCGTCTTACTTTATTGTTGATTGAAAGTTATGTCCAGGCCTGAGCACTACAAAGCTCAGTATTCCACCGAGAGATTTGACGCTATTCCGGGGTGCTACACCGAGCCAATGGTCCCTCGAATTTCGTGCTCTTTCACATTGAAGTAGATGTTCGCTTGTTTCCAAGTTCATTGAGACGTCGGAGCAGCCGGGTGTTCGAGAGAGTAGTGGCATCGTTGTTTTTCCCGCGGTCGCATTGGGACAACCGCGTGAACGCAGTGAATTCACTCGCGTTCACGAAGACGAAGCAGCCGACGACGACGAAGCAGACGACAAAGCGATTCTAAAGCGATAAGACGACTGGAACTGCTTTCCTGCGCTTGATGACGAACTAAGGCATCACAAACAACACAATTTTATGAAGTACAGAGATGCAGGGGAGCCCAAGCTAATACCAGGGCTTTCCAAACTATGATGTACGCTCACATTAGCCCTATTCAACCGGTAAACCGGAAAGCGATGACTAGAAGTAGAATGGCGGCGGCGAAACTTCCGGAATGCTCGCGCCTGCGCAGTTCGCTTGGTGGCATCGGTCTATTGCGACGTAAAAATGACGCCGGACTGTATAGTGAAATGACGATAGAATGTAGAATCGACGGCTTATTTCTTGTTCCCCTTCAAAAAATGGGGCGTCAAAATGACACAAAACACCGTCATTTGAAAATGACGGACATTTTCACTGTCAAAAGCTTGGAAATAGAGCTTTCAAGACATTTCCCGTCATTTGATGGACAATATTTTTGCAGTGCAAGGTTAAACTTAGGAAAGGTAATATACTAAAGAGAATAATAAAGGGGCAAACTCCTGGAAGTCAAATTTCCTCTTAAGGTTTCAGCTGTGGGAGGTTAGTCTGCCTTACGATGTCATTTGACGTCTCTGCAGTAGACGGGTAATAAGGCCTGTGAGGTGGTGGCACTGCCAACCTGGGTTTTTAACATCCATCACGCAGTCGTGAATACATGACCGCACACCTTTGCTGATGCTCATCCAGGCTATTACGTGAGAACAGGGGGTGTAAATATTGCAAACACGAAAATAAAATAGGAAACAAGAAAAAAAAACACTTCGTTTCCAAGTAATTAGAAACTTGATTTTTTCCCCAATGTTGTAAACAGAGTCATAGAAGCTGAGGTGTTACTTGTTAATAAAAAGTCACAATACATACTGAGTCTGTCGTAATTTTCTAGCTAGAATGCACATGGCTTACAATTACATTGAAAAGTGTGACTAAAATATTTTTTAGTCATTTAGATGTAACCAAGGCAACCTTGCAGGGCAGTCTAATTATTTACGCTAAAGGGTTAGTATATTTAAATGTTTACAAATGCATTATTTTGTTCGTCTTTAAATTTGCTTCGTTTGTATATTACGTATATTTTCTACTTATAAATTTGTGAATTTATCTACGCTTAATTTTTTGTGCAGACTTGTATGTTTTATCTTCTTAACTTACTTTTTTTCTTTAAAGGAAATATAAGTGTACAACATAAAAGAGTTTACAACTGTTTTTGGGCACGGCGACAAAAATAAATGGGAACAGACAACAAATAGGAATATTTACGCAGCATAAGCAAGAAAAAATTAAACATTATAATTTGCTTGATTAGAAATCAATGACTTTGACTGCCCTTGTGTGTGCGACAAAGTGAAATTATTCCGCAGTCATAAATCAAAGAGTGACAACTGAAACATTCTTCATATAACAAAACTTCACATAACATTTCAAGACCATAACCAGTCGTGAAAAAGGTCTGTCTCAGGCCGAAACGTCGACGAATATTTACGAATAATATGCTTTTAAACTCCAAACAACCGTCTCAAGTGCGTTTTTCTGCCGTATATGCTTTTCATCATCCTGTGCTACGTTTTCTCTCCCTCTCTCTCTCTCGTATATATACTGTATATATATATATATATATATATATATATATATATATATATATATATATATATATATATATATATATATAAGTGTGTGTTTGAAGAATGTTTTAGTTGTCAATCTGATTTATGACTGTGGAATAATTTCACTTTGAATATATATATTTTTTGTGATATATATTAAATTATTTAATATATTCAAACAAATAATCTTGGCATATAAGAAGATCCTGTTAAAGAAAATACATCACGTTGAAGTGCATATACGTACCTTGTGTGGCTCAAAAACATCGGGGCATCGGTATCTCACAGATGCATACCGCGTGTATTTTGTGGTTTATTGATATTTTTTTAATATTGCGCTTTCATCCGTATCTGCACGAGCATTTCTAGCTACTCTTATAGTGAGTCGCTACGGATCCAAACCTGAGGTCACTTTATTATGACGTACCAATGATGATGTCTGGAATGAGCTATAGCTACACTCGAAGCCAACTTTCTATAGCAATGCAGTCGAAGAAAATGGAACGCGTACCCTCGCTCACGTTGACCGAGTGCTGATTAAAGCTTGGCACGCGTCCTCTTCCTCTTTTGGAAAGTTCCACAAACAGTAGTTCCCATATATAGATGTCTTCGGCACCTGAACATTCCCCACTGCATCAGAACACTATCTTTCGACACCTTTTTTGCGCTGCTGCACTCTTGAAAAAGAAAGGGTACTGGAGTACCCTGGGTAACCGACTTGCACACAGGGCAACCCCTTTTGGAGGTAACGTTAGCCCCTGCAGCGAAGATGCAGACTTACCCCCTGGGTTAGGGTGCAACATTGCCTTCTTTTGGAGGGAACCTTAGTCCTTCTGGTTTTAAAAGTGAATCCTTTCAAGGTCAGCTTTTACCTCCTTTAGGGGAAACTTCAACCCCTTAAGAGGTAAGACGACATATTTGAGGGGGCTGCTTTTACCTCCTTTCGGAGGCAACAGCACATGCTATAGGGGGCTGGTTTTCGCTCCATATAGAGTGAACAGTTGCCCCATTTTGGGGGCAATAGTACACACCACTAGTTTCAACTTTTGCTCCTTATGGAGGGAACTATGATCCACTTTGGGGTTAAATGTACACAATAAGAAAAACAGCTTAGAAAAACGCGGACTACGAAGAACTAACACGACAGTACAGTGCTGTCCTGTCGTGTTTGTTCTTCGTAGTCCGCGCTTTCTGAGCTGTTTTCCCCATCATGTATAACATCAACCAACTTGCCCATTTCACCACCTTATTACAGGTTAAGTGTACACTTGATGGAATCCCTTTTACCCCTTAAAGGAAGGTACTATGGCCCTTTGGGCAGCATCCCCTCTGGGCCGACCCTCACGGAAGGACCGAGCGTGGATTGGGGCCGAGCGAGCCGGAACTGCCGAGTGCGGGGGCTAGGCCGACGACTGCGAAAGGGCCGGAAGGGGTGCCGAGGCCGAAAGAGGGGGAAGGCCGGTCACGGCGGCAAGGATAAGGAAAGTGTAAGGGCCGAGAACAGGGGTGGGGATTAGAGCGATCAGTGCACGCGTGGCTCCTTCGTCGTCACGAGAATTCGTTGGAAAGAAAACCGATAGATGGCGCGCCCTGTTTTCGGTCCTTTCTGCTTGGAGACCCGTTTAATTTGACGAGTTTGGCGTGGAACACGGTAGAAGGAAACTGTGTTTCTTCCACTGTAACCTAAAAGCCTGTATTTTTTTAGCACATTCTGAGCGAGCGAGGGAGCGAGCGATCGTCACGGCAGAGTGAAGTCTGGAAAAGCGAAACAACGTAATCCCGCTGCATGAGCTCTGGTGCATCCGGATCCTCTTGCAGTGCTATGAACTCGTGCTCTAGCCTTCGCTATAATCAAAGTAATTCCCCATTCACATGGTCAACATAAAGGTACCTTCAACATAGGTCCCTTTGCTATCGGCGAATCAGCCTGTGCTCTTGGGTCGCGAGCACACGCCACGCGTGGAAGGTCGTTAATGGATTGGCCGCAGAGAATAAAGGTCCCTTAGCTAAAGGTACTACCTAGAGCCACTAAATGAGCTGCGCTTAGAGTATCGGCACTCCGTTCCCCGACATTGTTGTGGGCGCCGCCATATTGGGGCTTGTGCAGAGCAGATGCAACTGCAGATCGTCATGATTCAAAAGTGCGACTTCCTGAGCATTTGATTCGGTGTTAGGAAGCTCATGTAATATTGCTTTTCTCTGTCGCGGACTGTTTAAACTTTTATGGAGGACGGAAAAGCGTTTCCTGTGATTTCAGATAAAGCTTCAGATAACTGGCAACCATGATTTTGAGCCACAATATGGCCAAGTGTCGTTACTCTGAAGCGTAGCTTATTTAGTGGCTCTAGTACTACCTTTACGGTCGTGTGAATGGGGTATAACGTTAGCTATAATACACTGGGCTCCTAGATTGTCTCAACATCTTTGTCTTCAATGCGCTTGCCCAATAGGGCGCGGGCACAAGCCCTGTTTCCATAGAAGCCTCTTGGCTCCTCTCTAGGCAGACTGGCGCAGTGTCACGCGGCAAGATCAGGAGCTCCATTTCGTCGCGTACTACTACTTCCGTCTTCATAAGCCCTCACAGTCAGAGGCAAGAGGCAGAATCTCGAAGTTTTTTCTGCCCCCTGCCATCAGAAGAAGAAAAATAAACTTGCCATTATCCCACGGAAAAATTCGGAGTACACTTGATGTGTGGTGTCTGAGGTGGCCAAACAAAAGTGCAAAATACTCCTACGAAGGCAGCTCGCCTATCGCACATATTGCACAATCTGTGCACTCCGACTTTATATGTGCGACTGATCTAGGTAATTGGCAAAGAAAAATTATACTAAGCAAACGTTTGGGTACAAAACAAATGAGGAGACGGAATGGGATTTGCTCCTTTTTGATCCAATGACCCGACATAGAATTCTAAATTAATACCCAGGTCACACCGCTTACACTTCATACAAAAGACAGTCTGACAGACACGACAGCGTTACTGGAACAAGCTTGCTCCAGTAACGTCGAGACAGGCACGTAGCCCGGGGGGGGGGGGCATAGGGTTTTTAAGAGAACTGGTGCCCCATCCCATACCAAGGTGTCGACGGATAAGCCATGACAGGCGAAGCAACGATTGGGGACCAAAATTTAGGTCACCGATATTGAGTGGAGCTGATAAGATTAAGCTTGCTTAACTCAAGGTATGCCGGAGCACCTTTGCGCCACGCCGAAGAAACTTCGTGGATCGAAGTTTTGAACCCAAAGAGTGACCCAAGAAGTGAAATCACCTTTCGGTGACCTCGCTTTTTCAATGTTCTTATGTCACGCTAAACGCACACATAAAGGTTTTTCAGAATCTACTCATCGACACTGCAAGAACATAGTGGCATTTAATGGTCAATGTTAGTCTGGCAATACCATTGGCTTATTACTAGAAGCATGCTTAAATAGGCTGCTTTAGGCGTGTTAGTTTTGCCTCGAGAAGTTGAAGTTGCTCGAGCGCTTGTGAACTTTATTTAATTTTGTCAAGGCGCGATCCAGGTGTATTTCTGTAAAGTAAAAAAATGAAAGCCGTTTACAACTGCCAGTAACGCCGGATTAGAGCGCAGCTCTTGAGGAGGAGGAGGATGGAAGGGTACTGAGGGATAGGATGGTAGGGTATTGAGGGATAGTTGACTCCCTGAGGTCACGTGACCTCAGGGGGTCACGTGATCAGACTTCAGCGGAGGGTCACGCGACCTCAGGGGGTAACCCTCATGACCCTCGAGAGGGTAACCCTCGTAACCCTCATGAGAGTAACCCTCTTAACCCTCGTGAGGGTTACGAGGGTTACTCTCACGTGAGGGTAACTCTCATAACCCTAGTAACCCTTGTGACACTCGTGAGGGTAACCCTCGTGACCCTCGTGAGGGTAACTCTCATAACCCTAGTAACCCTTGTGAGGGTAACCCTCGTGACCCTCGTGAGGGTAACTCTTATAACCCTCGTGACACTCGTGAGGGTAACCCTCGTGACCCTCGTGAGGGTAACCCTCGTAACCCTCATGAGAGTAACCCTCTTAACCCTCGTGAGGGTTACGAGGGTTACTCTCACGTGAGGCTAACTCTCATAACCCTAGTAACCCTTGTGAGGGTAACCCTCGTGACCCTCGTGAGGGTAACTCTCATAACCCTCGTGAGGGTAACCCTTGTAACCCTCGTGAGAGTAACCCTCATAACCCTTGTGAGGGTTACGAGGGGTTGTTAGCCTCACGAGGATCACGAGGGTTACCCTCGTAACCCTCGCGAGAGTAACCCTCGTAACTCTCGTGAGAGTAACTCTCGTAACCCTCGTAACCCTCACGAGGGTTACGCGCGGTTACGCCGACGGCGACGGCGACGGCGACGGCGACGGCGACGCCGACACCGACGACACTCAAACCGGAAACGGGCGCCTAAGAGCTGCGCTCTAAAAAGAAAATAACATGGTACAGAAATTATATATGTTTTGCTGCTTTTTTGTGCATGTTAAAAGGAAACTTCAATGAAATGTCGGCGCTTAATTTTTGGTCTCTATGTGTTCAAAGGAGCAGTATCAGATCGAACACACCAATATCTTGTTTAAAAAGTCACGAAAATGAATTTTAAAACGAATTAAACGATTAGCAAAGAGCACCTGGTGGATGTCGCTAACGCCTCGTTTGTAATGCCCGTCTAGGAACCTTGAGAGGTAGTGACGGCAACTGTCTCGCCTCCGGCCACGACGAGAGAAGAGGGGAAGGAGGAACTCCCCTCTTCCCGAGAATCTCTTTTGTGTGACCCAGAAGTCGCTATTGTCCCTCTACAAGATTAGACAAGATTAACCAGTCACTCAAAATTCGCACAAAAGCAGTCGCTTCGGTGGCTGGAACGACTAGGCCATCCTCTCGACGTCAGCCTCGCGGTGACTTTGCTCGTCCCGAGATGAACTACGTCATGATTGCGTCGGATGTCACGTGCTCGAAGCTGGGCCTTCTCCGAGCGCCTGCCAGAGTGGGCCGTTATAAGAAAAAATACAGCCACCAGGCTCAAAATACAAACGTGCCATTGTCATTTACGGATATTGTGGATCATATTCAACCTATTTTTGAACACGTCGGATATATTTCAAATTTCGTTGAAGTATCCCTTTAAGGCGTCGCAAGCGAAATGGGTTCATCGTGACCGCCAACTAGGGCCGCCGTCATGTCCACGCGCCTATGCCTCGCCGTTCCGTCGCAGCCAAATGCATGAGACTATCGCTCTAGATTATTATGTTGACTCTATGATCCCGACAGAAAAGCTTCGTATCACAACTACGGGTTTTTGGACAACACTTCGTGTCAGATGAGGAACCTCTTTGACATTGACCAGGGAAACAATATATTCTGAAATGTTATTATACAAATACGCGGCTCTATGACTCTACGGCACTACCGCTGCCACAATAAGACGCCGAGTGCCTCCAACATGGCGTCAAGGCACTGATAGCAGACGACAATGTTGGTTTCGATTTCGAGTCTAACCGGAAGGTGACGTCAGGTGTAGACGTGCACACTCGGAGCATTACAAGCAGGGTTGGGCAGTATCGCGATACAAATGTCTCGCGATATTATTTCAGAAATACATTTCATATCTGTATTTCTGCATCGCGATAGATTTTTTTTCACCAGTGTTTGTATTCCTGTATCGAAATACATTTTGAATGTTCCAATTTGTATCGCGATACAATCAGAGGGAAACGTGTTTCGTTACATTTCTTGAGAAATACTCTCTCCCCCCCCCTCCGCCCCCACAAAATACAAATCCGAACGCAATTTTTTTTTTGTTTTTTACTTCTGAGGGCACCAGGGTCAAGGAGATGCTTGGGAATTGTTACCATACTGACCAAGGTTCCTTCCGATTCTCCAAACTATTTTAATATGCGTGCTCTTCTCTCTTCTGAGAAGTGTTGCGTAGTCGGGGACTCGAACCAGGTGGCGTGCCAGGAGTGGAGTCAGAGCATCTAGTGCCGCAGGTCCTTAGGTAGGGGTTTCTTGAGTCATTGTTTGCTGGCATCCAAAGCCCGCTGCTAACTGTCTCTCTTGCCTTAGCTGCTAACCGTCTCTCTTACATATACACACAGTACACCCAGCCGGCAAAGCTGAGTCACAATCCGTTGCAGCACGAGCCTGGCGGTGGTTGGCTTGAAATAGTAGGATGACTCACGCAGTGAAGTTCAACACATATTCGAAGGCGTCTGCGGCTGCGCCCGTAATATTGCACGGCTCAAGGGTACGTCATCAGCCGACGTGAAAGTGACCTTCTGCTCTGGTGATCCGAAACCCAGGAAGAAGGTCAGACGTGGCCTCTCTGTGCGGACCCAGACTTCGTACACCTGCGACTCGTCTCGAGCGCGCTGTTTCTCGGAGAGCTCGTACCTGTGCAGGCAATGTCAGGTCGCAATCCACGAGGTCTTTATTTGGAGTTGAATAGAAGACGAAACTTGAGGACTGCAATCCATGCGTAGGGGGCGGAGGGTCGATAAGAATTACCTTCACAACAGGAATGCCACCATATCGTTTTTTTCAACCGTAACAGAAGATAAGACATGTGTTTCAGGATGCTTCAGGTGGTCCACTATTTTCGAAAATTCCAAATGACACTGCCTATACGATCTTCAACAAGGTAACCTACAACGAAAGTACGTATTGTCCTTTCATACAGCAGCGTGGTAAAGTTTCATATTCAAGACCACACCTACAGATAAAAAAATACTAGTTCATTCCACCGTGACGTCATGTGATAAATGTTGACCGGGGCGTTCTTATTGGACAGGGGCGTGGTGACGCTTTGATGGGATTTAGGATGATATGGAATTTATTTAGAGGTCGAAGTATTTTCGCATCCCTCGTCAGACAGACAGGATGTCAGGGAAGGGACCTCGGTCAGTCCTTGATGGAACGTTTTTTCGAGCCCATTGAAGACTTTTTGTCGTCCAAAATCACTACGTTCAAGTCAAATTGCCAAGCCTATGGGAAAGTAATTTCGGGATCAAAAGCTTCCACTTCCAACTTCAAACATCATCTTATTTGGCGTCTCAAACAACTTTGAAAAATGTATTGCGGTATCAGTATTTCTGTATTTGTATTTCTGCCCTCCCTAAAATGTATTCCTGTATTTGTATTTCCAAATACTTTTCCCCCAATTTAAAATGTATTTCCGATACGTATCGCGATACACTTTTACAGATATATTTCAGTATCAGTATTTTAGCTACTATTTTAATGTATCCCAGTATTTGTATTTCCAAACACATTTTTTGAGTATTTGTGCCCAACCCTGATTACAAGCAACTGAATTTTATTTGGAAAAAACGAACATATACACACACTTTATTATACCTCACACCAAATGAACCTGAATTCCTTATTTGATAAAACGAGTTACGACGCACTGATGCAACCGTCATCATCCTTTACACCGATTTTGAACGCCTCAAAAGATTTCCCCTCTGTTTTCGGTTCCCACTTGCCCGGATTCCGGAATTTGTGTTTTATCCAGCAAAGGATCACACAAACACATATTAAAATGGACTTGCAAGTTACACGAAGGAGACCGCTTTACAGAATGTTGATGCCCTATGTACGATCGGGTGGTGCACGAAAGCACCCGATGACAAAAGCCCCGTGTCAAATGCCCACGACTGACCCCCCCCCCTCCCCTTTTTGCCCCGCCTTAAAATGGCCAGTTTCATCAGAAGCCCATGACGCGAATCCCCAGATCAGGGGTGCTATTCTGGTCACAAACAGTCACGTTCGTGTTTCTCGAAAACTCCTCCCCCTACGAACCGCGCGCTCCTATTGGCCACAGCCCGCGCGATAATTCCACGCGGTTTCCATGGGAACGTTCGCGAAACACGAAAGCAACCGTTTGCCTTAACTGTCGCTCTTCGTGTTCGGACAGTGACGACAAAGTGACGTATGACCACGTCCGACCTACGTAGCACATAGCGGAAGTCGCGTAACTAGATTAACTGCGGTATTTATTACTCGACACACCGTACTCTCTGTTTCACTATGAGTGCGAGCTAGTGCGGGTGTAGGAGCTACAAGAACGTGCTCCGGGCTTTCAACGTCCCTGTCGAGCAGGCGCGCTTGCGCAGTGCAAGCCAACGTTCGTGCAAGCATCGTTCGGGGTGATGTGCTCGTGCTTTTAACTTCTGCTTCTATTGCACAAAGGGGAACAAGCTTTGAGCAGGATTCTAGAGCGTAGAAAATGGCGGCGATGCTTGTTGCGCAACGATCTCTCGACCAACGCGTACAATGACGGGTTTTCCGCGAGCACCCGGTTGCCTTCGCGATGCACGACGACTGTTTCTGACGACAATACCGCTTGTTGATAAGCACCGTGTGATCGCAGTGTGACCAGCTTCGCGATGAGAGACGGCGACGATGAGAGATGATGACCGTCGAGCAGCAGCAGACTAATTGAATCGCACTGATATTTTTCGCAGCGGGGAACTACAAGTGCGCGGTTTCCACCGATGATCACATAGCTAATGCCCAGGGGATGGTGATCAGAGTTGTGACGGCCGTCTCGAGTGTCGCTGTCAACCGGCTGGGAAGAGACGGCTGGGTCGACAAAACCCCGGACCGAGGCAGCTGAGGCATGTGCGAAAGAAGGCTTTTGTCGCCACCACGACAAGCACATCGACGTCGTGGGGTGCGTTGACTGAGCCTAGAATCTAACTGAAACCATCATCATCGGTCTGAAGGAGACCCTCACCGTTCTGAAGGACTCCAACACTTTGACGCAAACACCACTTTGCCATTAACAACTTGGTGGTAAGTTGACGTTAAAACTTCAGGGTTTCTACCGCTTCGAAGTTCGTGCACGCTTAGTACTTATGTCTTCAGTTTACCATTTGTTGTGGTTTGTAGCTACTGTCAATCACGCAATAAAATCTGGATGGGTTGCTGATGGCATTTTATTGTATCAATTCGATATTTCACCTTTTCACACCAAGCTTCTGGAATTGCATGTCAGTCATCGGACAGTCATAAGAAACACTTTTCTATGCCCTGCAATGAACTACGAACAGGTGTGTCCTAAAATGAATCGTTAGTTGTTTAGACTGCAGGAGTTTAGTCTGACAGAGTACGATAACATTGTTACCCACTGTAGACGAGAAGTTTAGCCAGTGCAATCTTGTGGATGGTTGTCATCTCCGTGACCAAGAAAAACAATAAAAATACAATTGTCCTACATTCAACACACGTGTGTTTAATGTAAAGGTTATGATACCAATTAAATAGATTGTCGTTTCAAAAGTGACAGTAACTCATTGAAATGAAAGAGTAGTGTGAGCTTGATTTTTGAAATTTGCCTGTGATGCAGAGCAAATACGCACAGTTGACTTATCACCATCAAGCATAAACGACAAGCAGAAGCAGAGTAGATGTGTGAAGGAAAAGCGAGCAAATCTACTAAAAAAAGAACTGCTACGTAACGTGAAGAATGTCAGCAACTATCTTGCCATTATGGTACGAGCTCAGTGGCTATGCACATGCTTAGGGCAGCCTGTGAATGTAGGATGCTCCCCTTATGGTATCATCGAGTGGCGAAGCCAGCGGGGGGGGGGGGGGGGTGCGGATTATGGGGCTTCGCCCCTCCCACCCCAAATCCGGCGGGCACTAGAATATACACACAAATACCCCCCCCCCCCAACCCGAAGTCATGAACATCCCAGCCACCTCAACCTCCCTCCACCCTCACCCCCTCAAAAGTTCCTGGCAACGCCAGTATACTATCAAGAGCACTCAATAGATAGTCCACATTATCAAGATAAGCGAAATTGTTTTTTATTTTATGCACCATATAGGCAGTGTTTCTGTCTTTATATGCATGTAGGCAAAGCACACACTGTAGAAAACACTTGTGTGAAGGCTGCGTTCACAATGCAGTCCCCGTCAAACTTTCAAGGCGCTAACGAATTCCACAAATTAAATTTTCAACGAAACGCGTTAGTTTTGCAAAACGCTGGCAAATGTACGTTTCGTTTTACATTATTCACCTTTGTCGTCCGTTGAATCAGCAGTCAGCACTACACAAACCTCAATGAGCTTGTCGTTTGTTTACTTGCCGTTGGGGCGATCGCTGGCGGTCTTGGCGGCGGCACATATCTTTCTCAGACCGTTGGCTGCTGCCTCCGTGCTCGCGGAAGCGTTGTTCACTTTGTGTCAAGGTGAGGTTTTGAATCTTGACGCATGGCAACGCTGAATGAAGGTCTATTACCGTATTCATAATCTCAGCAAGGCGACCGTCCGAGCCACAACAACACCACCACTTTCAAGCTTCATAACACCGGCACAAATAGAAGCCAAGTCTTGCATCTCGCCAAGTGTTATATCGGAGACGTTGAACGCCAGCTCACTGTGCTCTTTGACCCGGTCCTGCCGCCGAATGGGCTCATCCAACAGCACGAAAGAATTCATGTGCGCGTTGATCAAGTGACCGATCGCATGTCAAACCCCAGCCGCGGTCGATCCGACGAGCATCGCGGCCATGTTCTTTCGAGTTTCTCTCGCCAAGGGTACGGTTGTCGAGTTAAAACAATGCAAATAGTCCGGTGCATTCTTGTTCTTACGTCATTTTGTCGTCACAACCCGAACTCGAAAAATGACTGTTAGCGGCAAACAGAGGCTTTCTAGTTTCACGAACGTTTCCATGGCAAATAGCGTTGAATCGTCACGCGAAATGAAGCCAATGGGATAGCGAGGTACCTATGTAGGGACGTGTAAAAACGTACGTTTTCTATTTTTTGCACGAGCTTTTCTGCAAATAAAAAAATACGTAAAAAAGACTGCCCGAGATTACGCGGTCGCCTCCATTTCTTCGGTGCCGAAAGAGAAGAGCATGGCTTATGGGGACTACCGTCGTAATCACTGCAGTGAGCAAAGGGTGCAAAGCATTATTAAAACTGCCCGAAGAAACTTTCCTGCATCATCCACAGCATGTTCACAACCGGTGCACTCTGCGTCGATCTCATGACTTGTCATATATTACCACAGAGTCGTCGTCAGTTTGGAGTCTCTTTCACAGGCAAACAGGACATTTCATTTGCAGCTTATGTTCACGGCGGCTTCACAAAGGATGATCGGTGTTGCAGCGTGCCTTCACATAATATTTTCTTCTCGTAATGCCAACGTATCGTGCAGAAACAGGGAAAGCAACGACGCAAACGAGACACAAGCACCACAAGGTCGTTACCGCGGTTTTCGCCATGTTTGTTTTCAAAGACCGTAGCGAAAGACTTCGAGAAAACAAGCAGAGATATCTTAGCAAAAATTTACTTTACGTCATAATTATTGAAATAATCTTTCGTATTTTATAAAAGGATAATATTATTTTTCTCTGTTTCCTTCCTTTTTCCGGAAGGTAGCTTTTTCTCTGTTATGCGCTCGTTCTAACTCCCGGAGGAAAGAAAGAAGATAAAAAAGAACAGGGGGAAATGCGGGGATTTCTGCGCCCCAACTGCGTGGACACGTCATCGCGACGTAAGGGGATCGTCAATTTCTAGCTGACCGCGTGCGTGAACCCGAACGTTGGGGCGGAGCAACAAACAAGAATCTTTCTAGTTTGAGGCTCCGCCCCTTCTTTCTCGATACGTCACAACTAGAAAGGTACCGTTTGCGACCAGAATAGCACCCCAGGTGGCCGGATCCTCACCGTGTCAGCGGAGCAGTCTGTTTGTAGTTTAGAGACAGAAAGTCGGCACGCGAGTGTGTGTAACGTAATCATACCGTCATTTGTAGATCCTTAACATATTAAGGTTAAGACATAGTACAATGCTGGTTGAAGCGCGCACAGGGATTTTGCACGTGGGGCTATAATGCAGCTACACACGTGCGATCACCAACATGTCGTAGGTATTTTAGACTACCGATGTGGCGCATTCCACATGTTTGTGTGCATATTCTTTTTGTGGGCATGCTATCCTGTTTTGATTATTTTAAAGCATAATCTAAACTCTATTTCACCTTATGGTGTACCGCAGGAAAGGCTACAAGCACGATCTGCTTGCTGTGGGGTAGATCTCGGTGGCACAAGCTCTCGTGCATTAAGTCTGCGGTTCACGGCAGCCATCTTGAACAAGGCGTTAGTTCAACCAATAGATGGTGACACGCACCCGTGGGGTGTAGGGTGCCTACATGTCTGTTTGTCTCAGGGTGAAGACATTCATTGTTGCACTGAATGTTCATCGCGTGACGCTCTGCGCACTCGGTGCGTGACTTGGGCGCTAAAATGGCGTCTCTGCATTAGCCAAAGCTACGCGCTCGAGCTGATTGACACCGGATTGCGCGTATTTCAAAATTCATAAAAAAACGATTGGGCGTAAAAATGGCCGAGATGTCACCACTCAAGCAAAAGCGCGCGTGGTATGAAGGTACTCTAGTGGGGTGGCCGAAACATTGGTTCACGGTGGGATGGCTCGAGCACCATCACGTTCCCCTCGTGGCCATGCTCGCGCCGCTGCCAGCTGTGCTCAGCTGGCTCAATAGCGTGGCCTAGGGTGCCGTAATGTGCGCTTTGCTTGGGGTGATGACATCTGGCCATTTGGTTTCTAACGTTTATTTTTATTTTTTGTTCTCAAGCGCGTGAAAGAGCGTGTCTCTGCACGCGCTCATGGCTTTGACTGTGCTACAGCAACATTTTGTTTCCTGCGATTTCTTTGTATTTTTCCTGTGAGCGCGTGCTGTCGGCATCGGGTACTACAAACGATGGCATCACCCTAAACAGAGGGACATCGAGGCACTCTAGCGTGGCCCAGCAAACGCATGTATGCGAGAATGTCAGGCTTTGTATAAATTGTTCTCTGATATAGGGAGATGCGGTTCGGCGGTTGTCACGGGCTTTCGCAATAAATCTTACCAAGAGGGAATCAATTGTTGATTGACGTGTCAATATTCTTCAATGAAAACTTCTTCTGCAGGAATGCACGCTCAGTAGACTCAATCTTCCAAGACACCAATGAAAGCGGACGTCAAGTAAACTGCTTCGCAATTTACGGTACTTACCTCACCATTATAATGACGACCGAAAAGTGACATAACGAAATATTGTGTTTCACGGGATCCGGAAGATTTTGTAAAGGTTGTTACATTATGGTTCCCAGAAAACAAACGCCGTTGCAATATTTTAGGAAGTACCGACACATATAATGTTGTAAGTACAGCTTAGGAGGAGTATGATGAAAACCATCAGAATAAATAGGAAGACGTTTATTTGCAATGAAGACGCTATGAATGAACGGCGTTTAGCGACGGCAAGTTATGAGCGTATGGGAATTTATAAGTTCACGTGATTGCTAACTATGGACATGCGGACAATGACGACCTGTTTTGTCGGGAGATGGAGTAGCGGTGATGACCTGATATCGGACGACTCGTGGCAGACGAACAAGCAAGTTTCTTCTCAGCGAATGGTAAGCGTCCAGTGTCAAGCACAGCACGTGGCTACCGACGTTGTCGACGTTTCGAACACTTACCGCTTTCGACAAAAGTGCTGGCACCTGGGCTAACTTTGTGGAAAGAGTCGAAGGCTTCCTCGAGTCCAGCGCCATCATGAACTGTAACTGAAAACGATCCACTATTCAGTCTGTGGGTGGCGAAACGTATCCGCATCTGCGGAGTCATGGTCGATGCGTACGTGGTTGGAAGTTTACACGATGCCTGCCACGATCCGTACAAACGCGTCATTGACGTTCTACGCTCTCTTTTCCCTACTTCCTGCCCTACCGAAAATACTTTTCTCTGATAACGCGCCAAATCTTGCTTCAAATAAAATAAACCAATCCCTCCCCCCCCAAAAAAAAAAAAGAAAAAAAGAAAACGGCATCAGGCATCACATTAGTGCACCATACCATCCTGCAACTAACGGGCAAGCAGAACAGATGGTGTGCGAAACGAAGAAAGCCCTCCTGAAGCTTACGGAAGAAGCAGTTCAGTGAAGAATCGCCAGGTTCTTGTTCCAGCAGCACGCGACGGTCTCATCTTACACGGTAAAAACACCCGCCGAAGCAATGTTCGGCGGACGAAGAGCCACACCCCTCGATCTCATGATACTATGGCCATGAATGAAGATCGAGAGATTCCCAGATCGGGAGTAATGGCAGATTATTCGGTCGGACAACTCGTCTACGTGAGGAATTTCAGCGGAAGTCGGGCCTTCCATGTAAAACTTGAGTAGAAAAGGCTCTATGGTTGACAAGAAGGTGTCATCCCTCTGAATACGTTGGATATCAATGCCCTTGAGTGTAAATATAACGAAATCACAAAACTCTCTTTGTGTATTGTGTAACTGCCCTTGTATTTGGTAGTAGAGGCTGTGGTGGTGATTTGGACCTTTCACACCAGGCTCCTTTTTCTTATTTTTCGCCTCATACTACTTTGCGGTTTCAGTAGGCTTCAAGAATCTTTTGGAACGGGGACACTTTACGTCAACGAGGCCATTTGTATCCAAGTAGTCATTCAGGGAATGCTGCTAGAAATCCGTCCTTCATATTAACGAATAAGCCGCACTTCTGCACATTGCAGTTTTCCTGTTCCACGTACAGTTGTAAAGCAGCATCCTCATTGATTCTACCATATTCTGTTGCGGGTGAAGAAAGGTCTTTGGGTACACGATACTTGAAACAAGTCTGGCACTGTACGTTGTGGTTCGACACCCACTAATATCGTCGTCCTTATAGAGCCTCATCATTTAATCATTACCTCGTCACCTCAAATTGCTCTTCATCAAACAGTAAGTACAGATAGGCTACCGCCATATTACAATCCAAGAATTGAAAAATTGAGTCGTTCAATCCTTCAATATGTTTATTATTTATATAATGTTATTACGTTACATTACCTCGAGACGATCGACGTCCATCGTCGATCTTCAAATACTTCATATAAGGGGGGCGATCGGTGGCCGAGTGCATGTCTAGCGCACACCAGCTCGGAGCACGTGGAGCGAAAGCTCGCGCTGCAGAACCCACCCCGCCCCTGCCCGTTTCGATCTGGAAGATTATCATACCGGCGTGCGGTCGTGTATCACTACTGCGTGGTGCACGTTAAAGACCCCAGGTTTGCGGTTGTACCGCACTGGCTAAATTGATCATCTACACCTGAGACACCAGACGCCCACTAAGGCAGACTAACTTCCGGCTGTATAAACATACACACAACAATTTGCAATTAGACGCACAATCACAAAGAACACAGCGTACCGCCTCTTTTCTTTGGACCGTCTTTTTTAACCAGCGCAAGCTCGCGCGTTCTCTCTTTTGAGACGGTTAGAACTAACGTTGATTAGAACAGTCGCACATAAAACCCGCGTTTCTCCTGCCCGGCCGCTTCCTCCTCTCATTATGTGTAGGTGGTTAAAACTAAATAAGCTATAATAATGGTGTATTATTCATATTTAGTTTCAGTTTCAGTCAGGGGAAAGGAGGTTCGCGGGAAGTAGGGCCAATAAATGAGCTGCGCTTAGATTATCGGCACTCTCTTCCCCGACAGTGTTGTGGGCGCCGCCATTTTGGTGCTTGTGCAGAGCAGGCGCAACTGCCGATCGTCATGATTCAAAATTGCGACTTCCTCAGCATTAGATTCGGTGTTAGGAAGCTCATGTAATATTGCTTTGCTTTGTCGCAAACTGTTTAAAGTGGAGGACGGAAAAGCGTTTCTTGTGATTTCAGATAAAGCTTCAAATAACTGGCAACCATGATTTTAAGTCACAATATGGCCAAGTGTCGCTACTCTGAAGCGTAGCTTATTTAATGACACTATTCATGCCCTTGTTCAAGAAGCTTGTAATACCTGGAGGGGCCATGACGTGAGCCCCGTGGATTCCACAAGCCACTACATTTTGACACCTGCCTCTTCCTCATTGTTCCCGCTAGTGCCGGTAAATTAGCTACGCTTCAGAGTAACGACACTTGGCCATATTGTGGCTTAAAATCATGGTTGCCAGTTATCTGAAGCTTTATCTAAAATCATAGGAAACACTTTTCCGTCCTCCACGAATGTTTAAACAACCCGCGACAGAGCATAGCAATATTGCATCAGCTTCCTAGCACCGCATCTAATGCAGAGGAAGTCGCACTTTTGGATCATGACGATCGGCAGTTGCGTTTGCTCTGCACAAGACCCAAAACGGCGGCGCCCAAAACAATTTTGGGGAACGGAGTGCCGATACTTTAAGCGCAGCTCATTTAGTGACTCTAGGCATGAAGTGAACTCGGGTGTATTCTTTCCCTCTTCGTCTTTATCGTTTATTGATTTCAATTATATCGAATAATGAACACTTTATATCACGCTACGCTTGTGTAATTATTTGTCTTAGATTTATTAACCTGACCCAGTACTTAAACCGTTCATTTAACGATAGTAAATCTTCAAATACATTTTCTAAATGTGAAGCTAAAACGACACGGAGATTGATGATGATACATACGCCAACGCCGCCCTCGAAAAGTTTTTTGAACTTAGAAATCAGCAGTTTTGTCTGCCATCCGCCAGGTAGCGCAACAAAACAACCAAACAGTTTTTAATTGTTTTTAAAATTAGCTAAGCTCTACAACTATCAAGAAACCAAAGCAAGATCATTGGGAAAATGTAATACATCGCAATGTATATCTATTCCACACAATAAATGTTATTAGATGCCAATAAATCTGTTTGATGTCCAAAAAAGGTGTGCGTCAAAAACAGGTAAGTTTGAAGGGCTCCCGGAACGTTATGACTTTGAAAATAAAAAAAGCCACCGTCCACCTCTAGGGCAACTATTGTAGTTCTAAATGTTATAAAGGATTTTACCATAGTTTAATTATTTACTCAGCGGCATTTGAATTACCATGACTCGAAGCACAAAAAAGTGCTACGTTTGATATAAAATATCTAAACAAAAAAATTTTACACAACATTAAATTTTTTTCTGCATATTACCAATTATAAGCACTACATCTGTAGCTCATTTCATTGCCCTAGCGTTTGTCATTAAAAACATATTTGTGCTGAAAAATGTCAATTTTAGGGCAATATTTGGAGAGCTGGAAAAAAACAAAGTAGTGCAAATACCAAAAAAGTATATCGTTACATTCTGCTCCGACATCATCTTAAACAAAACTGCTCTATTGGAACCGTGTTATCTTTAATGAATCGTTCATAAAACATGAACCAGCGGAGCAAGTGAGGGTCCGCGCCATCATATTCGCAACGCTACAAATGCGCATGAACAGTATAAACCAATACATAGATAATATCAAATGAAAGAGGATTGCATTGCCTTTCGAATGACATCAATCCCACAAAACAGTATTTTAAAGGAGATGAGTAATGACCTGCCAAAAAGCACCTAAACTGCCACATTCAGTGGGACCGTGGCCTTAAGGGGGATTCAACCGCTATTTAATTCTGCCCTTTTCCTCATAGATAGCCCAGAATTTTTCCGGAGCAAACGAGTTGCATGTTCGCAGCTGCGCATGCAGGTCGGGCGCTCGAGGTGGGCTCGGGCCATGGGCTGTTCGCCGTTCGCTGTTCGTTTGAAAAGGAAGGCCTTCCTTTTCAATTTGCGCGTAGCGGCGCTCAGTGTCAGAAAGAACTCGTGATGCATAGGCTATGACCTTCAAATGTCCGTTCTCCTGCTTTTGCCGCAGGACGGCACCCAGACCGTACGAAGACGCGTCCGCTGTGACCACAGTCTCTTTGTTCGGGTCGTATATGCCGAGAACGGGATCTGATGACAAAAGAGACTTCCATCTTTTGAAGGCTTCTTCTTGTGGGCTTTCCCAGACGAAGTCCTGTTTTGACGACAACATTGATGACAGCGGCTGCAACAACTCGGCCATGTTTGGGACAAATCTTGCCAGATATGTTGCCATTCCCATCACACGCCTCAGTTCTTTCTTGGACGTAGGGCTCGGCATCTCAGCAATGGCACGAAGTTTTTCGTTGTCGGGTCTTACTTCGTTGTTTTCCAGGACATGACCCAGAAAGGAAATTCAGGTCCTGCTGAACTGGCACTTGTCCATGTTCAGGGTGACTCCTGCAGTGCTGAGGCGACTCATGACGTGTCGTAGCCGTTCATTCATGTTGCTGTCTTGTTGACCCCCAGATGAGCACGTCATCCATGTGACAGACGACTCCGTCGAGACCTTCTAGGATCGATGCCATTCGTCTCTGGAAGTGCTCGGGAGCTGAAGATATGCCAAACGGCAAACGGTTGAAACAAAACCGCCCGAATGGCGTGATGAAGGTGGTAAGAAGCTTGCTGTTTTCGCTGATAGGGATTTGCCAGAATCCTGAATTGGCGTCTATCTTGGAAAACAGCTTCGCTCCTTGAAGCATGCCCAACGTGTGCTCCACAGCAGGGATCGGGTGCCATTCTCGCAAAATGAACTTGTTCAGTTCCGTGTAGTCGACGCAGATGCGGAGTGCTCCAGATGGTTTAGGCACAACCACCATTGGCGCGCACCAAGATGTTGGCTCAGCAACCGGTGAGATCACTCCTTCGCTCTGCATTCGAGCGAGTTCCTGCTTTGTTTTCTCATAGAGTGGCAGGGGTACCCTTCGAGGAGACGTTAGCGCGAACGGTTTGGCGTCGTGCTTTAACTTGACGTCGTACTCTTCTTTCAGGGATCCGAGACCACGGAAGAGGTTCGGATATTCGGACTCGACGTTTTCTTTTTCGATGACGCCGACCCGTGCTGCGAGTTCGCTGAGAACGTCTAGGTTTTCAATGGCGGGTTTCCCCAAAAGTGGTGATTTTAGACTTCGGAGTATGTACACATCTTCGAGACTTTCTCGTCCCTTGAGAGTCATCTTCATCCGCACCATGCCCACAACGGTGAGTGGTTTACCGTTGGGGCCGTTGAGGGGCGTCTCGCTGGTTGTAGCTGCATCTTTTTGAACAAGGTGCGGAAGAGGTCTTCCGGAAGTACGGTTTCGTCCGCTCCTGTGTCGACCTTGAACACAACTTCCTTGCTGTTGACGATCACAGCCACGTCCCATTTTGAAGAGTTTTCGTTCTCTGCGAGGCCCAGAAAACCTGGTTCTTCTTGAACGCTGCGGACAGTTGGTGTCGAACGGCAAACGGTGGCGAAGTGTCCTTTCTTTGTGCATTTTCTGCAAGTAGCATCCTTTGCTGGACACACACTTTTAGAATGACGTTCGCGGCCACACCATCCGCAAGATCCTGTCTGCTTCTTGCCGCTTGAGGCTTTTGCAGTCTTTGACGTTGAAAGGCTTGATGCGTCCGCGGGACTTTTACCTGGATTCTTTCGCGTGAACGGTTGGCTTTTCCCGGCTCGCACGTTGTCTACGTTGACTTTTTGTGCTTGTCCGTTGTGCATTTGTGCCTGTTGCTGACGAACAGTCTCGTGTTGCCGTGCAACGGTCAATGCTTTCAGAAGGTTTAGGTCTGCGTCGAGTTGCAGCCTTTCAGACACCTTTCTATCTCTAAGGCCAACGACGAGTCTATCTCGGATGAGTTCTTCCCGAAGGACCCCGTAATTGCAGGTGTCTGCCAGTGCATGCAATGCCGTGACGAAGTCTTCAACTGACTCACCGTCCTGCTGAATCCGGGTGTTGAAGCGCGCCCTTTCGAAGATAATGTTCCGACGGGGAATGAAGTAGGTGTCGAACTTGCTCAGGACCACTTCAAAGTTCTCACTTTCAGCGTCGCTGAGTGTGAACGTGTTGAACACCTCTTCGGCTTGGGTGCCCATAAGGTAAACCAGTGCGTCGACTTGGTTTGCTTCCGGTCTTTCGTGCAGCGCCGATGCCGTGCGGTAGCGAAGGAATCTTTTCTTCCAGGTTGGCCAGTCATTTGGAGTTGCAAAAGCAAATGGCTCCGGCGGCGTAATCTGGAAGGATGCCATGGTCTCGGGCTTCGTTCTCCTCAGCGGCGTACCTGAAGCTTGGCTATGGTCGAATGTTTCGACGCTGTCAGCCTTAGGCAAATCAGGAGCTTGAGGCGTTGCCGTGGTTGACCACTTACGCTTGCAGCTTGCTGGAAAGTAGCTTCACTTCTGACACCATGTTCTATTCTGCGAGTCGCAGAGTAAAGACCTCATGACCGGCAAATGGGCAATAGAAAGTAGAACATTTATACCATCGAAAGAACACCATCGTATTTACAGATCGAACATCGAGCAGCCAGCCAGGCCAGCGGAGCATCCACCTCGTGAGCCCAGCGTCACTGCTCGTGACCACCGATGTGACACGCGCGAACGCAGCCGTGCTATGTCGCACGGTCATGATTCAAAAGTGCGACTTCCTCAGCATTTGATTCGGTGTTAGGAAGCTCATGTAATATTGCTTTTCTCTGTCGCGGACTGTTTAAACTTTTCTGGAGGACAGAAAAGCGTTTCCTGTGATTTCAGATAAAGCTTCAGATAACTGGCAACCATGATTTTAAGCCGCAATATGGCCAAGTGTCGTTACTCTGAAGCGTAGCTTATTTAGTGGCTCTAGTTGTGTGGAATAAAAGCCTATCTATCCTGAAAAAAGTGGTGCCAATCATTTTTGTGGATATGCTCGAGACACGTGCCGTGCGCCACTTCTGGGAAGACCTAGAGCCACTAAATCAGCTGCGCTTAGAGTATCGGCACTCTGTTCCCCAACATTGTTGTAGTCGCCGACATTTTGGTGCTTGTGCAGAGTAGACGCAAATGCCGATCATCATGATTCAAAAGTGCGACTTCCTCAGCATCAGATTCGGTGTTAGGAAGCTCATATAATATTGCTTTGCTCTGTCGCGAACTGTTTGAACAATTGTGAAGAACGGAAAAGCGTTTCCTGTGATCTCAGATAAATCTTCAGATAACTGGCAACCATGATATTAAGCGAATATGGCCAAGTGGCGTTAGTCTGAAACGTAGCTTATTTAGTGGCACTATATAAAAAAGAACATGGCGTCTGAAATCTAGCTCAGTGCTACGCTGTTCCGCCATGATCTTCCCCAGTGCCACTAAATAAGCTTCGCTTCAAGGTAACGACACTTTTCCATATTGTGGCTTAAAATAATAATAATAATAATAATAATAATAATAATAATAATTACGTTACGATTCATGCATTTTGCACAGCGTCCTGGCGGGTTAAAATTGATAGTATTCTGAAAGGAATCTTGCGTAGTGTTGCATACAATTCTACTTTCTCATCCAGTGAAAATGTGTTTACTGACATGCAGATGCCTTCATTGCTTTATTTATTTAAAGAAACAGTAGTGCTCCGACACTTTTGAAATGACAATTTTAAAACGCTTCATAAGCCTGCACGCCTTCTTCGTGTTTCTCCTCGCTTTAATGTAGAGAGATGTGTGACTAGATATGGGAAAAGAATGCGCCGTTCTTATGTTTCAGAGGTCTTTAATGCTCTTCCTGAGGATATATACAGTATTACTGGCAAGGCAATGTTAAAAAAATGGCTTCGTTCAAATATTTCCGAAAGCTAATTTGCGTCATGCTAATCCTCGCATTTTTTAATTGTTAATTTTAATTTTTTTTTCTTTGTTGCTGTTCTTGTTGTTGTGATTTGTTTTGTTTCGGGGTTGTTTATTGAAAGCTTTCTTGTATGTGTAAATGATTATGGTTCTCGTTTGTTGCCTGTCCGACTTGCCCGGTTCAGTCGTACAAGCCTATAACGGCTTAGACGAACCTGTCTCTTGTGTACTGATACCTGCTGTGACAATAAACATTATTATTATTATTATTATTATTATTATTATTATTATTATTATTATTATTATTATTATAATAATAATAATTTTATTGCACAAATATAAATACAATACAAACAAATGCGGGTCCGTCAAAAGCCAATATTGGCTTGTGGGACTGGACCCGGCAGCGGTGTAATGAAACATCAAACTAATCATTGAAATATATCACGCAAAATAACAATGTAAAAAAAACACACACACACACACAGCAGTCGGGATCTAGATGCAAACTCGCGCATAATACTCATTTAAACATAAAGCGCACGCACAACTGAACAAAATACCATCAGGCCGCAAACGAAAACCCTGCCAAAAAGTAGAGATAAGCACGTGTTACGAATATTGCTCTTCCATATTGGAGACAAAGGCCAAAAGAGAAACAAAGATTAGAGTCAGCATGGGGGGACTATCTGCAGATTATTCAAGTATAGTGTCAATTTAATGATATAAAGCCGAAAGGGACTAACATTGCATGTAAACTGAAAAACGTAAGTATAACTTTAGCATATTGCTCTTATAGTTTTTTTCAATTGACGCTTGGTGGTTATCCCAAAGAACGTGTCCGGTAAGCCGTTAAAAAGTTCGGGTACATAAAATGAGCGCAGTCGTTTTCCATATTTTGTATAAACACGTGGGATTATGAAACGTTCACCGTCTCTCAAAACACGTTCCGCAACACGAGGCGTTTTAAAAGAACTTTGCCAGATATGCTTACTAATTACACATCTCTTAAACAGAGCTAGAAAGCGCGGCAGGCACAGGGATGCAAATAATTCATCACTCGGCATAGAAAAAGACGTGTACGCTACACCCCTCAAAATACTCTTTAGGATCGCGTCGATTTTATTTTGCCACAGCATTGAACAATTTGCATAAATAGTAATACCGTACCGTAGCAACCCGTAGGCTAAAGCATTAACTATCATTTTTCGAACAGAAAATGGAAAAAAAGTTTTTGTAGAATACAACATACATGATACACTTCGCAGTCGCTTGGCGACATAACTCAGATGAGAATTCCACGACAGATCACTGTCGAAGAAGATTCCTAAATACTTGTTGGAAGATACAAATTGAATAGGTGCACACGTGCAGCGCGTACATTTTGATGAGTGCAACACAAAGGGAATGTCTCGGACATTTGCGTTTCAGGGGACTCCTGAAACACATTAGTTTTGTGTTCAATAATAATATTGTGGTCTCAATGTTTGAAACCCTTCTTGAGGAGCGTCTTCCTCCTAGCACGCCTGGTCCCCGACTGCACCCGAGAGGAGGAGCTGTTCCTTTTTGTATGCTCCTTTCCCTCTCCCCGCCGGCATGCCCTCAACCAATCGCAGTAGCGAATGGGCGGAATGTGTGCGGAAGTCTTGAGGGCATGTCGGCGGGGTTGAGTTTAGTCGAGATCCAGCGGGCGCGGAGCGTCCTCTTTATTACAAGAAAAGAAAGTGCTACACAAAGTTGCCACGGAAGGGCATGGACGTGTCCCGCAGTGATGGCCTGCCTCAGGGCCAAGTTGTCCGTATGGATCAGGGTTGCTGGGTCCGCCAGCAGGGCGGCGAGGAGCCAGGCCATGGCTTCTCTCAGGTAGATGCGCGGGCTGGATGAAGTGATGACCGCGAAGGCGGCGGCGGGTGTGACCACAGCAAGTCCGGTGGACGAGGCATCCGCGTACATGGTGTGCTTGGGGGGGGTAGGCACGAAGGGCACTGAGTGGGGAAGGAGTTCCCAAACTTTCTGGATGACGCGACACCATGACGCGGGAGGGGGTGACCCGACTGGGCCGCTTCGAAGAGAGGCTTGAGGGCATGGTAGCCACTACGGTATAAAGAAAAATAAAAGCACCAAAGTCCAGCCACTCGCTGGTAGCAGCCGCTGCGGCTGCGGGGTCTCAAGGAGCCGGAGAGTGTCCTGGAGGGCCTGCACCCGCTGCGGGGTGTGAGAGAGTGTGCTATCGGACGCGTTCAAAAGAAAACCTAAAAACTTAATCTGGCGAGTGGGTACCAGGGAGGTATCCTTAGGATTGATACGGAAACCGCACTCCGTCAACTGGTCAACAAAGTCTAAATAATGTGGTCTCAATAATGTGGTCTCAATAATAATAATAATAATAATAATAATAATAATAATAATAATAATAATAATAATAATAATAATAATAATAATAATAATAATAATTTTATTGCAAATGAACAAAACGTATGTTAAGTCAGACGTGCTTAAGCCACATTGGGCTTGACTGGCAAAATCTTACAATCAATGAAACCATGCAGTTTGCAAAAGGAAACATGTAAAATAAAATCCACACAAAGAAATTAGAATAACAAAAGCAAACTAGTGAGCACTTTACGAACTAAAATTTCTCAGGGCTTTCTTGAGCTTGTATTTTGTTCTTAAATTTAGAATGCTAGAAGGTAGCTTGTTCATAAATGCTGGTACACAATAACTCCGAGCTCTTTTTCCAAATATTGTCGAACATCGAGGTATCCGGTAACGCTCTTTGGGTCTAAGAATACGAGAAGGAACATAAGTGTGGTGTCCTCAGGGACACGGCAGAGAGAAAGAACAGGACCAACCCAGTCAACGTTCCAAATCAGACTGGTATTAATGAACAAAGACAAAAATGAAGTACAGATCGTATGGTAGTGATGATGATTTGTACATATATTGCCAACAAATCCTAGCTATACAAACCAGAACACAGCATTACCTTCCCCTAAAAAAATTGTCTTTCAGTAACGCCAAGCGAAACAAAGTATCAGTGCCTGATACGTACCCTTCATTGCTTCACATGTTATGTGACATAATCCCGTAACCAGCTCGGTGGTTTACGTGATCGGGTAAAGGGCTGCCGCACGTTAGTGTCCGGTGGCGGCATTTGCTGGGAAGCTGGGAGAGGCGCGGAGGTAGACTCCTCCCGTCCAGGCGGTGTCCTCTGCTCCGCCACAGCAAGTTCAGGCGGCTGCTCGTCTGGCAACGATCTCTGGTAGGATGGAACTGACTGCGGTTCCATCGGTGCCCCTGAATTCAACGGAAACCATGCTGGCCAACCTGGTTCCTTTTCTTTACCCGCCGGAGGGACGAGAACTAATTTTGAAACGTTCCACGTCCGTCCGTCTTCCAGCAGAAACGTTCCTGGTCCTTTTGTTTTTAGGATCTTCAACGGTGTCGTATACCGAAGGTCTCCTTTCCTGCCACCAGGCGGCTTGCGCACTCTGACGAAGTCGCCTTGCTTGAACTTGGCAGCTTTTGCACCACGTTTTTCGTCAGTGTAGGCCTTGCTCTTGCTCTGCCGGTCCTCGACTCTCTTCCGAAGAGATTTCATTTCGGCTTCTGGTCGTTGAAAGAAGTCCTTGGATGGCAGTCCTATTATGTCTAACCTTGTTCTTGGCTGCCGACCGTGCAGTAGAACGGCAGGGGAGATTCCGGTCGGGCCGTGTGGGGTACATCTGTAAACGCCCAGATAGTCGGTAACCGCAGACTGCAGTGGGCGATTCTCGAGGATAGCAAGCTGGATGAAGTCCTTTAAGACACGATTGAACCTCTCAATCAATCCATTTGCTTGCGGATAGTATACTGAAGACAGGCAGTGCCGGATTCCCCTTTCTTGAAGAAAATTCTCGAACTCTTTGGATTTAAATTGCGTCCCATTATCTGTTACAATCTCCTCGGGGTACCCTTCCCTACTGAACACCGAGCGGAGAAACTCGATGACCGTTTGCGAGGTCACATGGCTTGTAAAGCAGAGCTCAGGCCATTTCGAGTGATAGTCTATCAGTGTTATTACAAACTTTTTGTCTGGTGGTGCTCGAGCCAGTGGTCCGACAATATCCATGGCCAACTTCTGCCATGGCCGATCCGGTAAAGCACACCGGCTGCAGTGGAGCGGGCACAGGCTTTGCAGACTTGTCTGCTTCCTGGCAAATGTGGCAGCTTCTGACTTCTAACTCCACTTGACGGTCCATGCGAGGCCACCAAAACCGGTCGCTGAGCCTTTGCTTTGTCCGCACAATACCAGGGTGGGCTTCATGTGCATAGCGTACCATCAACGGCGTCAGAGCTTCAGGTATGACCACTTTCTCCTCCCGCAGCACAAGCTTGTCAACCACCGACAGTTCTTCCTTAACGTGGTAAAATGGAACCAGTTTAGTGTCCAGCGACTTCTTTGAGGGCCATCCCTCGTGGACGAAACGCACGACGTCCCGCAGAGTAGCATCTGCTGCGGTTGCTTCTTGCAGCTCTTCCTTGGTTACACATGATGTAACAATGGAGACTATCTCCTCCTCTTTCTCCTGGCCTGTAAGACCTCCCGCTGGTAACCGTGACAGGACATCAGCCACGCAATTGTCTGCCTCGGAAACTTGATTCCGAAGAGACAGTGGAAATCTTCGAGGTTTAGCCGTAACCGGCTGCACCGACGTACGTCGCTGAACTTGGTGCACGAAGTCTTTAGTAAGTCCGAGCTCTTTGGAGAAAAGACGTGAAGTAGCAGCCTGACAACAGCTGAGTGTTTCTCCTTCAATGTTGATACGAAGGTTACGAATAGCGTCGAGTCCCAGCAACGAAATTCCTGTCTTGGTCACGTGGAACATGACGCAGGCATCCTTGTTTCTGTAGGTTACCTCGGCCAGAAAACATCCGACGCTTGGGATTTCCTCCTTCGTGTAGTTTTGCAACACGACTGACGTCGCACTCAGGGGATACCTTTCAGCGAAGTTCTTGAGGTAGTCTTCTTCGCTCAACAGGGAAACTGTGGCCCCTGTATCCACAAGAAAGCGAATGGGAACGTTGCCGATGGGTACCTCCGTAGATATTTCCCGTGCACATCTGTAGTCGTCGTCGATGTGCAGGACGGTGACGACGTTTGCTTCCGCCGACTTCGGATCCTTGACGGCTTCAACACTGGACTGCTCGCTCGACTTGCACACTGCTTCGAAGTGGCCAATCTTCTTGCAGCGGCGACAACGCTTGTCCTTCGCCGGGCATTTGTCGTAGTTTGCCTTGTGAGCTTGTGACCCGCAGCGGTAACAACATCCTTTTGCCGAAGTAGACTTCTCAGTTTTCGTCGGTGCCACGCGCTGCACAGAAGCGTCACCATCAAACTCGTGGATCTCCCGTTGAATTTGTTCAATATGCCTGCCAATATCGATGGTTCTCTGGAGTGTGAGGGTAGAACCTTCGTAGAGCAGGCGTTCTCGGATTTGACGAGAAGTAGTGCCTTCGAGGAGCTGGTCTCGAATGACGTTGTCGACGCCGTCACCGTAGTCACAGGAAGAAGCAAGTTCCCGCAGACTGGCTGCGTAGGCCTCGAACGCCTCATTCGGCGCCTGGCGTCTTTGTCAGAACCGGTGACGGTCTACGAGCACATTCGTAGTCGTGGCAAAATGAGCGTCCAGCACCGTCATTGCAAATTGGAACGCATCTTCTGCTGACGGCACTCCTTCCGACTTGCCATCCTTCGATGCTTTGTCGCTACCCTCGCGAGGCTTCTCAGTAGAAGGTAACTGACCGGTCCGTTCCCCGGCGATGCTGTAGAACACCCGCTGTCCTTCAACGCCGAGGGCATTGAGCAGAATTGCTTTCCGACGATTCGGCTGCAACTCGTCGCCGCCAGTAGCTTCCAGAAAATTCTGGAACACCCGCTTCCACTGCTCCCACGGAATTGCAGGCTGTCCCGGCGTAGACAGGAACGGGGGCGGCGATGCAGCAGAGAAGAACGCCATGGCTACTAGTAGTACAGCCGTAATGGGCTCAGCATCTCGTCGCCAAAAATGTGGTGTCCTCAGGGACACGGCAGAGAGAAAGAACAGGACCAGCCCAGTCAACGTTCCAAATCAGACTGTATTAATGAACAAAGACAAAAATGAAGTACAGATCGTATGGTAGTGATGATGATTTGTACATATGTTGCCAACAAATCTATACAAACCAGAACACAGCAATAAGGAACTTTAAATTGACTATCCCAAAAATGCCTATGAACAACAGTTTCCATCAATAGCGAGTTAAAATCAGGCAAATGCAGTGCTTTAAACACGTCAATGTCCTTACCCAGGCATAAATCATAGGAAATGTTTTTGAACAAAGAACGCATAATCGAATTAATTCTAATTTGCCAACGCAGAGCACAATGACCATACACGGTAATACCGTAACGTATTACTAACTGTAGACAAGAGCATGTACAACAATTTTTTGAACGGATAGTGGCATAAAATATCTCGTGTTGTATAGCAAACAAGACACTACACGAATTTTCTTACACACATGAGCAAGATGAGTGTTCCAGGTTAGGTCACTGGCAAAGAATAGGGCAAGATTTTTTAGAGAAGATGTATGCTGTATAGGATGCCAGTTATCTGAAAATGTATCTGAAATCACAGGAAGCGCTTTTACGTCCTCTAGAAATGTTTAAACGCTTCGCAACAGAGCAAAGCAATATTACATCAGCTTTCTAACACCGAATCAAATTTCGAGGAAGTCGCACTTTTGAATCATGACGACCGGCAGTTGCGTCTGCTCTGTACTAGCACCAAGATGGCGACGCCCACAGCAATATTGGGGAACAAAGGGCCGACCTTAAGCATAAGCTCATTTAGTGGCGAGGTCCACACTTCCGCACGCCCAGAGGTGTGGACCTCGTCGAAAATGTCCACACTTCTGCGCGTCGAGTCAAAAGCAACAAAAAGCAACCGTTTCCCATCCGTGAACTGTACTAAGGAGTTCTCTGTCCAAGCAAGTTGCGCGGCTCTACTACTCATCCACAGTCGCGCGCCCAGTGCACAGCAGCTGCCAAGATTGGCAACGGGTATGGCAAAAAAGGACACTTTCCGTCTGTCTGCCTGTCAGCGAAAAAGAACCACTCAAATAAACAAAGCCATGTTGCACTCGAGCTATCCTCGTAAATTTTATAAGATGAAGGCGCTGGCAGACTAAATTCCTTTGATAAAATTCACGCTTACGAGTACCGCCAGCTATTGTTGTAGAAACGCGCAAGACACGTGCGAGGAGCGGGTGCTCCGCTGCCATTCGCTTCCAAGGGTCGCTCATTTCAATACTGCTACAGTGTTGTACTGCGCCGACAACTGCTTCCAAGGGCCGCTCGAGACGCGGGCCTCGTGCACTGGCGCATTTGACGCCACTTGCAAGACAAACGCAACCACATCGAAGGGCTTTAGTCCAGACAGATAAAGAGGGATCAGCGGCCATGTGCAATAAAGAAGAAAAAAGGATCGGTGGCCGAGTGGGCTAGAGCACACCAGCTCGGAGCACGTGGAGCGAAAGCTCGCGCTGTATAACCCAGGGATCCTGGGCTCAATCTCCACCCTTGCCCGTGTATCCTCACCCCTGTTCGTGTAACAATCCCCACCCCTACTGTTGTATCACTATTGCGTGATGCACGTCAAAGACCCCGGGCTACCGGTTGTATTGCACTGGCTAAATTGCTCACCTACAGCTGGGAGACAAGCCGCCCCTTGAGGCAGACTATGCTCTAAGCTGTATAAAAATACACACACCCCAATTTGTTTCCAGACAGGTAAGGTAGCACCGCTTCATTCCACCGTGACCTAGTAAGGTCACTGTTGAAAGAGGTGTTCATAACGGACAATCGCATAGTGAACTACCGAGGTTACTTATGAAGACACGAAAGTTATTTAGAGGTTCATTTGATTTTGCCTAAAAATGAGAAAGGTGAAGAGAAAAAAAAATCAACATACGCCTCACCTTAGGTAGAAACTTATTTTCTACCTATTTATGGCCCCTTTGGTTTTCTTAGTAATCTGCAAAACGGGAATTGTTAAATTTACAAAAAGAATTGTTTCGGGCGCGAAAACGCTAACATCGAAATTCAGTTTGCATCTCAGAGTAAGCACCTGTTTGTTGGTTAAAGGGACCATGAAATGACCTTTTTACTTTTGCCAGATAACTTTTACATTAAACCTTCAACCTTCACTGAATGCCGAACAGGCATCCGTTTTCGTCTCGGTTCATTAACTTCTACACAAAATAATAAAGAAATATTGACATTTTTTTTGTCCTACTGACCGCAAAACAAGTTGCGGCGTAATTTTGACGGTCGTGACGTACGCTGGGACAGGAACCGGAAGTTCTCTCGGCTGTAGAATGGGGGCGTCAGCGGCGGCGAGTTGGGGTGCGCCGGTAGGTTTTACTGCGCTGATGGCGCTGATGTCACCGACGTATTTTCTGAATCGGCGCCCCTCATCGCCGCGATTGCCATGGACACATCGCAGCTGAGCGAAATTCGATGAGATATTTTTCGCTACAGCGACAGCATGGGACTAGTCCCATACGCCGGTATGCCTGTTGGGAAGTGCGGCGAGTCTTCCGTCGAAGACTCCAGAAGTCAACCAAACTGTCATTGTTGGTAAAAGGTGGCCCGTGTCAGTCGTTTGCAAAGCGACGTAGATATACTTCATTTCAGCTTCCGTCCGAGCGCAGCCAAAGTTACGTGTGGCCGGAGCCAATCACACGCCGGCAATAGGTCACGCGATCTCGCCTGCACTTTTGTATCCCGCCGCTGCGCCGCAGGTCGTCCGCGCCGCCCGCGCACGCCGAGTATTTGGTCTGCTACGGGTGTATCAATGGTGTCGTCTGCTACAGGTCTAAAAGTGCCCTTTCACGTTCTGAAATTTAGTCACAGGGGATGTCAGTACGTAAGCTGGCCGCTGGCGTCTGTGTCCGAGCTTTCCACCTGTTCGGCGTTTCGGCATAGTTTCGAGATGTAAGTACACATTGCAAGGTGACCGATGACCCGGCCGTTGATGTTTCCTTGTATTGTCTGCATATACCAGGGCTCGAGGCGCAGTCCTTCCCACCAGGTTCTCGGCGTTCAATGTGATCGGCAGGTAAAGGGGTGCCCTGATTCCGCCGCGTGCCCGGACGCTTTTCTTGTTTACAACGCATTCGCGGTACGACGCGGCCGGAGTCTCCTGCCGAATTTGAAAGCAGACATTCATCACGACCTCTCGCGCCTGATGCCCAAACGTGCCTTTTCGAAAGGACGTTTTGAAGCGACTCGGTGAGGAAAGCAGCGAAGCACATGATTTGGCCATTATGGGAACGAAATCACACAGAAAAAACGAGCGCTGCAGCCGTGTTGCCAGCGGATGTACGTGTTTTCACCAAACCACATGCATTTTCATATATTAATAAAAACATAAACTTCAGATATTTAATTCTTTTAGTTGCGAATCATTCTCAGCACTACACATCTGGAATATTGTGCAATGTTTACTCACAAAACAGTTTTCTTTTTTAAATATACTTTTGCGGACTACTTCGTGGTGCGTAGGAATGATCTTCCCGAAGTTGCAAACCGTCCCTCAGCCTTTGGCTGCGCTCGGACGGAAGCTGAAACGAACTATAGAAACAAATTGCCGCGGCGTTTTTTCGCTGCCTCGGAGATGCAAGAGCGAGCCGACGTTAAAAAAGATACGTTTGAACTACGACAGTGTCAGCAAGAGCCAGGTAAATACCTGTTCACACTCGGAGTGTTCGCGCGCGTTTGATGGAAGTGCTGTATTTACGCTGTTGGTAAGCGCTTCGGGACCGATATTTTACGATTGCAACTCGATACTGACTTGACACTCGGCAAAGGAAGGTTGGACCGGCATTGCACGTAGCTCCCACGAACTGTTATAGCTCGACAGTGACGTGCAGTCGTGTCAGAATAAAATGGCATACAAAGTGTACATACCGTGTTACGAAGGTAATCCATACGGCGTTTATTCGAGCTCTATATCACACAAAACAAGAAGATAGAATCGACGAAAGTCCCTTTTCGACGACAGTGTTCGTCAACACTGGCTCGGAAAACAAGGAAATGACAAAGGGAAGAGATTGACCTCACCTCTTAATCTAAAATTGAGGTCAGCGATCAAACTATAATACGGGAAGGGTCCACAAGGGTAGCGCGGGCATATTCCATTCAGCACGCCAGCCGGTCGTGGGCACTGTCTTGGTCAAGTACCGTCGAAGCAACGCTGCGGAATGGCTGCTAGGCCTATCTGCCAAACTTCGTTGCCGTTTCAGCTTGTCTCGGGTGTTTGCGGATCCAGCGTTCTTGTTCGTCGTGGTCTGTTTCAAGTACTTTTTCTTGCTGCTTGAAGTCGGGACGCGCGAGAAGAACACGTAAAAAAATAAACGTTCGTTGGTCGTCATGACCACGGTGACCAAGCGACGCTGTCGGCCATGCTGATTTGATCGTAAAAAGCACAGTGAATAAGCATACAGTGGTCTCACTCAAGGCCACTTCCGGTAGTCGCGTGTTAGGCAGCGCCCCTCACCACATATCGCGAACTAAACACTTTTTATGTTTCTGATTTCTTGTTACAGAACGCCGTATAAAAGTGATTGTTATCAAACCAACGAATTACACCAGTAATGCTAATTTTTAAAAACATAAGAGACCCAATTTTTTCCGGCAAGGAATAAAATAATGTTTGACCGAAAACCGTTACACGGTTACCCAGGGTTACGACCAATGAGAGGAATCGAGGCCATCGAGGCGCCGGGCGACGGGCTGCTGCCAGTCTGCTGCGGAGATAGCGGAGTACACTTGCGTTTTTGGCGTTTCAATTCGAAGCTGATAATAAAGCACCCGCTGAGAAGCTGGTAAGTTGTATATTATAAGTTTTGTTATTGCAAATAGCATTGTGTTATATTTATACTTCGCTTCTCTGAAAGTCGTCGTTTCCGTGGCAAATATCGCTGAGGAACTCGCCGTTACACAGACTCATGTAGTGGTGAATTATAACGTGTGTATATTAAGTTTTGTGAGGTGCTGATTTTCCTCCTTGCATCAACGAAGCTAGTGCCGAATCGTCTTTCTATTCGGAATCGTGAACAACAAAGTAACCGTGGCTTTGCACATGTAGAGAGAGGCATGCAGCCCAAACGAAACTGAAGAAATCGCTGAGCGTACTCCGGCGTCGCAGTTTCGATTTAGAAAATACTGATCGCGTTCATTTTAATGTGTTCTCAAATAGTGCCCTTGAAATAAGGGCACCCAACTAGTGGAAACATATGTGATCGTTCTGGTAGGTAGATCCCCTAGTTCAAATCGTGCTAGAAAAAAAAATTCCTCGGTGAATTGCTGCGTTGAAAACGGCACTACGTCTCCTTGTCAATCGGTGTTCGGAAAAAATAATTGTTCACATCAACTAAAAAAGAAAAAAGAAAGCTCGTTTGACTTGTTTTATGGGCCATTCCCTTGATCAGCAAAATAGCTCCGAGCGCTCTAAAAAGCCTGTGCTTTATTTAAGCAACAGAACCTATGACACGGAGAACAGTCAGACGTTTTCAATTCTGTAGAATTTCTTAATTGCTGTAGATAATGCTGTGTGCATGCAGTTTCGAGTTTGTGCTGTTTACTTGTGCAGTACATATATGATTTGATGTGCTATATGTTTCATGCCTCTTGATGTCCTTGTGACCTGTCAAAATGTGTTGCACTAAGCTATGTGTTCGATTTCGCGTTTCACACTTGCTCTAAAAGCTGCCATCCACAATATTTCTGTAATATAACATGCTAATACTCCGCAAAAAAAATAGTCGGCTTTGTTTTTTGTTTGTAAATTGACCGACATCCGTGCAAACTTTGTTCTATGGCTGTATTATGTGCTATGTTTGTGTCTCTTTTTGATTGAATTATACCATGCAGAGATCTAATAAACAGTCCCCTACGTGAAAAAATGCTTTCTTGTCTGAATGTGAGCGCCTGGAAATGGTGTCCTGTCACCCGTGACGGGCGCTTCAAATTAAAGCAATAGCAACGCGAGAACGTGAGAAACAGGAAAACCAAAATACCATGGGGGCCGCCATCTTTGAAAGCAGAACAACAAAACAGAAGCATAAAAAGTGGTTTAGTTCGCGATATGTGGTGAGGGGCGCTGCATGCAAAAATACTCTCAACACCATGTCTCCCAATTACCACAGGCTTATTCTACAGTGGGCAAACTGTATATGATAAACTGTGGTAAAAAGGACAGCTCCGGAGCTGGCGGAGCTGGCTCCCAGCTTCGTTAACCGCACGATAGATGGCGTTTGGCTCTCAGCATCTCAGCTCTCAGCTTCCTGTGCAGTTCTCTGGGAACTGCACAGGAAGCAAAGTGTTGAGACTGCAACAGGAAGCTGTCGCGGTGTCGAATCAGTACAGATATCTGGGAGTGACACTGACGAACGCGCCCGACTACTGTGACAAATATCAAGCACATATTCGACAGACGGCACAAAGAGGGCAAAACATCTTACGTCGGCGAATCCTGTGGAGCGGCAATAGATACCTGATGGTGAGGGAACTATGGAAGGCTGTGCACGTACCTGGAATTACGTTCGCCAATGAAATAATTTGTGTCATGGCTGACACACGAGCCTGGTTAGAGCGCAGGCAGAGGGATGTCGGCCGTCAGGCACTCGGTTGCCATGGACAAGTGGCGATTGAGGCGATTCAGGGAGACGTGGGGTGGTCGACGTTCGAGGCAAGGGAGGCAGCCAGCAAGCTTTGCTATCAAGGACGGCTCCTCCACATGAATAAAAGTCGATGGGCCAGACGGATATTTGACTATCTGTGTCTCCGATGCCTACAGACACGGTGGATGAAGCGCGTCTACCAGCTCCGCAAGAAAAACGGTTTTTTCACCGACCCAGTTCAGGAAGATTCGGAGGGTAAGTGGGCAAGGGAGGTGAGAGGGCGTGTAAGAGATGCGGAGACGGCACACTGGATGGAGGAGGCAGGAAAGAAGTCGACCCTAGACGTATACAGGGCCCACAAGCATAATATCAGAGCTGAGGAATTCTATGACAACAGCCTGGGCAGCCGCCTCCTGTTTGAGGCGCGAGCAGGAGCGCTACGGACACTGGCATATCGACAGCGGTTCGACCCGACGATAATGACCATACAGTGCAGGCTCTGCGATCAAGAAGCAGAAACAATCGAACACCTGGTCCTCCGCTGCCCGGGCCTGACGCCAAAATGGGAGCTAGCCGACACCCAAGCCGACCAAGCATCGAGCCACTGCAGTGGACGGCAGGTGACGCCACCGGCGAGTGTGCATGGAGGCTGTGGAGCCACAGCCACTACAGCTCCACAGCCTGCACAAGCGCCGCCACTAGCGGAAGCACTGGGATTTCAAGAGGCGGCCGACTCCGGAGCACACCCCGCGGAAAGATGGGTGGTCCGAAAAACAAAACAGCGGCTGACGAATTGGTGGAAAAAAGATAATAATGTGACGGGCTACACAAAGGAGCCCACCGGCTTGGACACGATTACTACGTGACCCCCCGTTCCAAAGGGAAAGCTACATACATCATCATCATCATCATCATTTTGACGCACGATAGATGGCGCTTGGCTCTCAGTTTTTTTAGAGTGCCTTCATACACACGCGCGCTTTTGCTTGAGTGGTGACATCTCAGCCATTTTCACGCCCAATCGTTTTTTATGCATTTTGAAGTGCGCGCAGTACGGTGTCCCTCAGCTCGAGCGCGCAGCTTTGGCTAATGCATAGGCGCCATTTTATCGCCCAAGTCACGCACCGAGTGCGCGAGAGCGTCACGCGCTGGCGCATTCAGTGCAACAATGGATGTCTTCACCCTGAGACAGACAGACATGTAGGCACCCTAAGTTTTTGTACATTTAAATATTCTAAGCTTAAATGGTAAGACAAATTGGCTAGGTGGCGTAAGCTACCGCCCGATCCAAAGGGCTCAGCCGTATTCATCGATCCATCCATCCATCCATCCATCAAATTTGGCAATTTTCGCCACACATCTAATTATGCTACAAAATGTGGATCTGAATATTATTTAACACAACTTTTAGGAAACATTTGCCGGCTATTTATTGTTTATGATCGCGGTGCTGGTGAGGTAGGCGCTTACCCAATAGGCGACGTGGATTCGGCTGACGTGCTGCAGTTCCGCGGATGCATAGCAGTGAAAAGGCAGAGAGCTTTCGAAGGAAAGAAGGCGCAAAAGAGTCCAGTTTTTTTTAAAAAGTTCTGTAGCAAATAATTTTTTTGGCTCCCTATTTTTGTGTTTTTGTGTTTCTTTTCACACCTTTTACGACGTCCGGTGGATGAAATTCGATTTCAGAATCATTTCATGGTCCCTTTAGGAAAGTATATTGTAATTGTTCGAGATAATAGAAATCATGCTTCTTTTTTATTTTTTTATATCCACGAGCCACCAAACAAGGTCTACAGAAAATTAAAATATCTGAAATAATGTTTCATAAGATAAATGTTGTTCGGAATAAGTATTTTAGCCTTCTTTGCAACTCTTTCAACTATTTTTTTTATATCAAAATACATATTAGAAGGGTGCCTTCATGTGCGCTTTGCTTAGGGTGGAGACATCTGGCCATTTTTTCCCACACGTTAATTGTTCTTTTTTAGATGCGGAGCATCTATTGCTCGGGTCTATGTCCCGCGGCGTCGTAGTCCGCACCCACACTACGCACGCGCAACTCTCCTCCTTCCCTCTCTCCAACAGCTGCGCGTTACTCTCTCCGCTCTCTCTCTCTACCAGCTGCGTGCACTGCGCGTGCGTTCAATTGTACTCACACCGCGCGGCAATATCTCCTATTCTAATCTCCTCTCCTTCAAGTGTGACAAAAAATAAACGGCGAGCGGCGAGCGTTCCAAGTTCCTCTGCCGCGAGCCGCGACGAAGGCTCGCGTAGGGGGTGACGCTAGGGCAGTCGGTGGCGCCATCTCTCGACGTCAGCACGCAACTGACTCTTTCCTCGGAACCAACACGATGCTCCGCATCACCCCATGGTTCCCCTCGGGAAGATGGTGTAATTTTGTTCAGAAGCGCGTGAAAGAGCGTGTCCGTGCACGCGTTTGTGGCGCTGACTGTGCTACGGCGACGTTTTGTTTTCGTCGATTTATTTATATTTTATTCGAGAGCGCGTGCTGTCGGCATCGGGTACTACAAAGCGTGGCATCGCCCTAAGCAGAAGGACCACGACCGGCTTTATAAGGGCGACCAGGTCACTCCGCGTTTCTGTATGGCAGCGCGCGGGCCAAGAAATATCACGTGAACGGATTGGAAGGACCGAGTGTTCTGCTAGGCGCCGCTCTAGCTCTACACCAAAAGCGCGGAGGCCGCTATGGAAGGCAATGGGAACGTGTGGAAATAACGTTGGTTTCAGATGATTTCCGTACCATTTAATAGGCAAGCGCTAATGCTAGCACATAGTGTTATAGAATAGGTTAAAATGAGTCACTATAATATAGTTTTCTCGAGCAGAACAGTTAGTATTGTGAGCTAAGCATCAGTAAGGTGTATGAGTGTACAGGATGGTGCATCCAGTCCGCCTGCTGGAGCCTACTCCGTGATCTGAATAAAAAATCGAGCTTGATGCTCCGCAGGTGGGCCGTGACGCTCTTGGTGAATGTTCGAAATGAGACACTGTCGATTGGTAGTGAACTGGTGACTGGAGGGAGGGGGGGGCCTTTAAAGTTGCAGTGCACGGGGTGCGAAGGAGTTCTAGTGACGAAGCGTACGGGTTAAAAGGGGCTGCAGTCCACCACTGCGAGTACGCCGCAGGAAAGAGGCAAAAGGAAGCGAGGAGTCCGGTAGCAGAAAAGTGGCTAGGAGCCGCGTGGTCACTACTTGACGTCGATGATGAAGAAGGGTTCCTGCCGACTGAACGGAGGAGGTGCAGTGCTCGATAGGATGGTGTTCGGAGGCCAAGTTGAGGCCTCATAATAAGGTAGGAAGCGCGACGTCGCACCAACTCGAGGAGGCAACAAGTTGCCTGGTTGCCGAATCCCACACCGAGCAGCAAAACTCCAGGATGGGCAACGCCAGTGCTGTGAACAGCAATCTGTTCACATCGGGGCTGGCTCTTCTTGTGGACCGAATGACGAAGTCAAGGAGTCAACTTTCCCCGAACACGGCGTTTTGGACATAGCGATGGAAATCGAAATGCTGTTCGATGATGAGATCTAGGAGGTGTATATGCGTTGTTCTTGGGATCTCCACTCGGTTCAGGAAAAGTGTTGGAGGGGTCGAAGGTTGGCGCGAGGCAGTAATGGGCATGGTAGCGCATTTGGTTTAGTTTAGGGAAGCTTGTTATCGTTTGGGCAGAGAAGAATGCGATCTAGATCAGCTTGTAGCCTTTTATCGAACGTACAATCGCAATAACGTTGAGAAAGTCCTTAAAATACAGCCGATTATCCTCAAAACGTCGCAGGTCGGGGAGCGGACACACACAGGTACACACGCGAAAGCGTCTGCTAATGTGGTGAGCTACGGAGCTAAAAAACGCGGTGGTGGTTCAGCGAACTAGAGAAAGTACTAAACAAGCAAAAGCAAATGCGGCGCGCTCGCGTTGCCTCGGGTGACCTGGTCGCCCCTAATAAAGCCGGTCGTGAGAAGGACATTGACGCACCCTACATATTGCCGGGCGCGCAGGTGGCCAAGCAGGCAGCGCGCTCGTGGCCCTAACGGTAAATCGCGCGTGCCTTCCGCGCAGAAAACGATGGTTCGATTCCTGGCCGTGAAGACACATTTTTGTTGATTCTAACGTAATGTTCTGGTAAATTCGAGAACCGTGTTGCTGATTCGAGGTTTGAATGTTTGACACGCCGAACCTTCTACGCCGATTATTCCAGAAGCCCACGCGTGTACGAAATAGGCTCCGCGTGGCAAGCCGGAGTCAGTTTCGCCCCAGCGCTCAACTTTGCTGTCACTTCGACGCCCGCGACGCTCTGCTTTCTTCCGTTCCCTTTTTATTTTGGGCACAAGTTTTCCCCATTAAACGTTTAGTTTCTTCAGTTATTATCGCCTCATCACTTGTCATTCGGGACAATATTAGGATATCTCTGTTCAAACCCGCACGACTGTCGGGTGCTTACGAGCCACGCTTGTAGCGTATGCAAGCGTTTGACCACGCGCGCTTACATAGCACACACAAGAAATATAATCAAGAAAAGTATCGCCTTCAGAGCTTTATCAGGCCTTTCGCTAGGAGTCTGCTGATGACTAGTTACACTTTTTTGCAACGTTCAATAAGTGCCGACCAACGGAGCCATGAATTGCAATTCTGTTGTTTCTATGTTGTGTCTATGTCTCCTAAATATGTTTATAGACGCTTTACACACGCGCCAGATTACAGCCGCCATTGTCGAACTTCACTTGCCTTACCGAGATGCCGAGCCACTGAAGCAGGCGTTGACGAGCCTCCACCAAGGCCAGTGCTAAAAGGAAGGACACCATAAAATCTAAGATGGCAATAGCCTGGCCTGTTGTGGCAATAACGAAGTGAAGTGAACGTAATAAGAGGAAACAAAAACTGAAGGTCGGTTATGGCGGCGCCCATGCAGAGCTGCTGCAAAGCGTCTATTAGCGATGTGTGCGGCCAAAAGCGTCGCTGTGGTCAGCCTTCCACGATTGGCCAAACCATGGGCATATGAGCACTGTCAGATTGTCAACTTTGACGGTGTCAGTTTCGGATTGCGATGGCTCCTAGCTTCTACAGTGCTTTTTAAACACACCATCGAACTCGTTGTCGCACCTGATGGTAAGTAGCCAGAATAACAACTGGTGACGTCACGGCGAGGCAAATCCCAGTCGTGACGTCACGGAGGGAAGCCATAAGAGGGCGCCACCGAAACATCTCGGCGCTAATACAGCGGGTAGTTAGTAGGGTGCCTACATGTCTGTCTGCCTCAGGGTGAAGACATCCATTGTTGCCTTGAATGTGCCAGCGCGTGACGCTATCGCGCACTCGGTGCGTGACTTGGGCGTTAAAATGGCGTCTATGCATTAGCCAAAGCTACGCGCTCGAGCTGAGTGACACCGTATTGCGCGTATTCAAAACGCATAAAAAAAACGGTTCGGCGGAAAAATGGCTGAGATGTCACCACTCAAGCAAAAGCGCGCGTTTGTATGAAGGCACTCTAGTAGTTAGTCAGCTCTGAGGGCATCTGGTGTCTTCGTTAGAGATGAAAGACAGTGCACTATACCGCTGCTTGTCTGACAACTTAACGTGCATCACGCAGTAGTGATACATGAGAGCACGCCGGTACGATGCTCATCCAGATTGAAACGGGCAGAGGCGGTGGATTGAATCCACGATCAGTCAGCTTTACAGCGTGAGCTTTCGCTACACGTGCTACCGATCCACGAGCAACGAGACATCGCGGTCGATTTCGAGCTTGAGAGAAAAAGAACAGCAGCAACAGCAAGAAAATCTCTGGTTTGAGGCATTTAGTACTAGTGTCGCCATCTCGTTTTAACAAGTTGGAAATAAAATTAACAGGGTGATTTTATTTACACAAATACGCAAATACAACAATATTTTGCTTTCTCGTCATGGTCTTAAATTTAAGATTAGAGGTACCCCTAGTACGTACGGCCAAGCGTTTTGTCACGTTTGTCTTCTAAATAATGATATTTTCAAAAATGCCTCAAAACGCGCTAAAACAGTCAAAACGGTCATATCTCTGGTTTTTATTCAAAATCTCCAGCGCTCTAAAAGAAAACTCCAAGGGTCGTACGACCTTCATTACGTTATCATAAGTAACCCCCAAAAGAATGAATACTATCGTGCATTCCTGAAACTCGGGTTTGTGTAGCGAAATTTGCCCATTTAGTGACGAGTGGTTCAACCACCTTTGAAATGCGGAATTCTTGAGTCACTGAATAGTTCGGCTTTTAACCGCAGTACGCGTGACGGCTAGATTTCGCGGCGTTATTTGCGAGTTTTTGTAGACCGTGTTTCCCCCTCCGCTAAGCCCCTCCACCACCCGGAACTCTACAGCCAAGGCCATCGGCACGCAGGCGCATGGCGGTTTTTTCGCAGCGGAGTGTTAGCGGAGGAGGAAACACGGTCTACTAAAAAAATTGGGTTGTGGGGATATTTATACAGCGTGTAGTTGGTCAGCCATTTAAAGTTGCGACGAGTCACTGGCTGAGGCATAGATGGCGTACTCGTTCCCGAAGACTCCAGAGGTGTACTCGTTTCTGGCGACGGCAAAACGAGCAGTTCTGCCCGTGTGTCTGGGCAAACTGCCAGATCGGAGACAGGTAGTTGCTCTGCAACCACGGACTCTGGTGATGACCCTGGCACAGCGTCCGGAGCAGCAACAACCACGGGCCCAGGAAGAGGCCTGACCGCCGGAACAGGACCGGGACCAGGCTCAGGGAGAGGCCTGATCTCGGCCTCAGGAACAGGCCTGAGTACAGGCTCAGGGAGAGGCCTGACCGCAGCCTCAGGAACAGGCCTGACAAGCCTGTCAGGCTCCACAGACTGTCCAGCGTCTGCCACGGAAGCAGGGCAGAGCTCAGGTGCAGAGATCCCGATCATGTCGGGTACAGCCGACCCGAGATTCCCCTCGGAAACAGGAGCAGGGCCCCCAGGAACAGAGGCAGGCCCAGGGACAGCTCCAAGAACAGTTCCAGGAACAGGTCCAGGAACAGGCCCCGGTACAGCACCCGGAGCAGGAGACTCGGCCGCAGCAACCGGAACTGTAAACTTTGCCGCAGCAAACAGATCTGGCTCCTTGGGAGAACCCAGCGCTGCATGGCGAGGTGCACCTGCCATGGGTGCAGCAGATGAACCGGGTCTCTCCAAGAGACCAGACGCTGCGGGGTCACAGGAACCCTCCGGGCAGGAAAAGACAATTGGTACTTGGGACGTTGAAGTGCTTCCACGGACAGGGGTCAGTACAGGAACCACTGGAGTTGCAGGAGGTATATACAAGTCATCTTCGTCATCATCATCATCCCAACCGTAGTCAGGAACTTGTGCTGGAGGCAGCTGTATGGACTTTGCAAGCTTCGCTGCGTTCCACCTCCTACCGTCAGCGAGTTGATATGTAGCAGGTCCTAACTGTGCATGTATCCGTTGTGGTTCTGTATATGTACTCCGCAACTTGTTATGATGGGTGGGCTTGAATACACGAACAGCCTGCCCAGGATGAAACTGAGGGTGTCGTACCGCTCTACGATGGTCAGAATAATCTTTCATGTTTTGTTGATAGCGCTGTACTCTTCCCTGTAGCTGAGCTCGACGTTCCAAGAGATCGTCAGGTACCGTCCTAGTCGGCATGCCTTGTACGTCTAGTCTAGACCGATGATTTCGTCCATGAAGGAGAAAGGATGGTGCAAATCCTGTTGCAGGATGTACCGTACGTCGGTACGCTTCCAGGTGGTCTCGGACGGCATCTGGAAGTGGACGACCTTGTACAACAGCTAACTGAAGGCACGACTTCAGGACTCGGTTAAATCTTTCCACCTGCCCGTTACATTGGGGGTGGTATAATGACGTTCTCCTATGTTTGATGCCATGTTGACGCAAGAAATCTTGAAATTCATGGGAGGTAAACTGTACTCCATTATCTGACACAATCTCGCAGGGCAGTCCCTCGCGTGAAAAAACGTTCTTCAAAAAGCTGATGACAGTCGCAGAAGTCACAGAAGACGTGGCTTGGACTTCTGGCCACTTGGAGTGGTAATCTATGAGTACCAAAAAAACCTTTGACTGGCCGGTGCACGATCAACCGGGCCCACGATGTCGATTCCTAGCTTTTCCCAGGGCTGACTTGGAAACTGGATGGGCTGCAAGGGAGCCGGTGCAGCCTTCACTGGTTTGTCGGTAGCATGGCACACCGTGCAGTTCTGGATCTTGTTCTTTATGTGTTCATTCATCAACGGCCACCAATAGTGTTCCCGGATCACACTTGTGGTTCTTGTGATCCCCTGATGAACTTCGTGTGCTACTTCCACGATCCGGTCTCGAAACTCGACAGGGACGACAAGTTTTTCTCCCTTGTACAAAATACCGTCGTACAGCGACAGTTGGTCTCTGACGTGATAGTAAGGCCGGAGATCTGGATTGGTTTTACTATCTTCAGGCCAAACCGAGGTAGTATAGCGGATGACTGAAGGAAGAACTATGTCATTGGCCGTAGCCTGTTGAAAACCGCCTTTCGACAAAGGAACCATTACGACGGAAACAACTTCCTCGTCGAATCTCATGCCCTCCTCAGTGTCAGACACTGGCAACCGTGAAAACGCGTCAGCAACGACGTTGGTGGCGCCCTTCTGAAACTCCATTTTGAAATTGTAATTCAGAAGTCGGGAGGACCAACGAGTGATCCTTAGAGGACGGATTCCGGAACCTTTGTTGGACAGCAACGTGACCAACGCCTGATGGTCAGTACGAATGACAAAAGACCTTCCCCACAGATACACGTGCCACTTTTCACACGCCCAAAGACATGCGAGAGCTTCCTTCTCGCCCGTGGAATACCTTCGCTCTGCATCAGTTAGCGAGCGAGACGCGAAGGCTACAGGACGAAGCTGGCTACCATACTGCTGCTGCAAAACAGCACCGAGACCGTACTGAGAAGCATCTGTGGCCACGACGATAGGCAACGTCGGGTCAAACATGGCCAAAATTGGAGCTTCTTGGATGGAAGTCTTTACTTTCTGAAAACTGGCCTCGACTTCCGGAGACCAGCTGAAACGAACTCCTTTACGTAGGAGACGACGCATCGGTTCGACGACCGTGGAACAATGAGGGATGAACTTGCTGTAGTACTCTACCAGCCCTAAAAATGCTCTTAACTTCACTGCATCAGAGGGAGTTGCAAAATTTAGGACCGCATCTACCTTGGATGACAGGGGTGCTAAACCTTTCACGGAAAGATGGTGTCCCAAAAATGAGAGCTCCTGTACTTGAAAAACACCTTTACGGTTTAGCTTCATTCCCGCTTGGGAAATTCGAGACAAGACACGACGGAGATTCTCATCGTGCTCCTTCAAAGTGGATCCATAAACGATGATATCGTCCAGATAGAACTGAACGCCTGGACAATCCCTTAGGATTTTGGACATGAGTTGCTGGAAAGCTGCGGGTGCGGATGCCAGCCCGAAACAAACTCTCTTAAAGCGAAATAACCCCTCATGGGTAATGAAAGACGTGAGGTCACGACTCACCGGGTCGAGACGGACTTGATGGTAGGCGGACGCCAAATCCAGCTTGGAGAAGATCGCCGCTCCCCGTAGAGAGTTCAACAGTTCATTGATGCAAGGAAGTGGAAACGAATCAATGACAACGGCCTGGTTCGGAGCTCGTAGGTCCACACACATACGGATGTTGCCATCGGGCTTGCGGACGACAACAATAGGTGACACCCACTCGGAGGCTTCGACACGTTCAATTACGCCCTCTCGCTCCAGCTTGAAAATTTCTTCGGAAACCCGATCCCTTAGGGTCATCGGGAGGCGACGGAGCTTTGATTGGACTGGTGGAACTGTGTGCCGCACCTTGACCTTGTGCGAGTGATTCTTCAGCAGACCCAAGCCCGGGCTAAAAAGATGTTCAAAATCTTCGAAGCCAGGTGGCAACTTGGATGCGTCTCGCTTCGAGGAACCACCAACAAGGCTCGTCGAAGGACTGGATTTCTCTGGATGACGCTGCATACCTTGGGGCGCTTGACTCCCCGGATGATCTTGTGGACCGTGTAGTCCGTGACTCTCAGGACTGTGGAGCTCTTGACTCTCAGGATGACGTTGTGGATGATGGAGCCCTTGACTCTCAGGATGACGTTGCGGACTTGACTCGTCCTCGAAGACTTTAGGTGTGGTCTCTTCAGAGACCGATGAAGCAGGAGACGGGTTCTCCGCAAATGAAGGTCTGGAACTTGCCGCTGGTCGAGAACCAGGGACTTGCGATGCTTGACAGGACGACGCGGTGAACGGTCGTCGCTGCGGGTTGGGCGTGGGCCTCACATCCCGCTGTGGTGCTCCTCCTCCGTGAGCTGCATTCGCATACAAACACTCATGTTTAGCGCCATTCAACACCAGTTGCAACTCGCGGACCGCGTCGATGCCGAGTAACGAACGTCCAGTCTTGGTTACGTAAAACTCCAACGTTGTCCAGCGGTTCTTAAAAATTACTTGTCCCACAAAACATCCAAGTACCGGAATGGTCTCTTGCAAATAGTGGACGAGAGGCGTCGACGGCGGATGTAACTTTATCCTCCGCTGCTTGTTAACTTCGTTAAACATGCGTTCATTTAGGATCGACACACATGCACCGGTATCAACAAGAAGACGAAGAGGGGTCCCATTTACCGTGATCTCGGCCATGAAGGCGTCACGACGCATGCTGCCGCCTTCTCGTCGCTCGGCCGTCCCGACGACCACAGGTTCCTCCGTCAGCCTGACGCTTGGCAGCTCCTCAGGAGACAGCGACTGGCCGACCACGTTCACCCGGCCGGGCCGGTCCCTCTGAACTGTCTGTCGGCGAAGGTCCGCCGAGTACCACGGCCTTGAACCGGGAACGATGCCTGTCGCCGATCGTAGGTGAAGGCAGCCGCCGGCGGGCGACGACTCTGACACGCCACTGCAAAGTGTCCCCACTTTCCACATAAGAAGCATGTCGCTTGAGACGCCGGGCAAACCGCCCGATCATGACGGCGGCGTCCACAGAAGTAGCAGGCGTCGTCTGCTCCGATCCCACCCGTCCGAGGCGGAGCGGGCTCACGCCCACGCTGAGGCTGGAACACCCTCGCCGGAAAACGGGGCACGTGACCGGAGGCCACCGGAGCCCAAGGCATCCTGGGTCCAAGCTGCGACGGGGGTAGCCAGGTTGAGGCCAGGGAGGGTAGCCGCTGTAGCCATCTTGCCCATGCTCGATGGAAGAAGACGACGCTTGGCCGCCATCTTGTGTTGCTGCCGTTTGACGTTCCTCGATCTGGACACGCTGGACTTCTGCCGCGACCGGGACTTGCGCCTCTCGCCGCCGAAAACTTGCGGCCGTCTTCGCTCTCTGCTCGTACTGGCGAGCGATCTGGATAGCCCGCGACAGCGTTGGCAGCTCGCTGCCCTCGCACTCCTGCAGAACGCGATCCTGAACGCGTCTGGACTCCAGGCCTTCCAAGAAAACCTCGCAAAGTCTTTCATCGAGCGCGTTCCCCAGAGCACAAAACGAAGCCTGATGGCGCAACACGGCAAGAAACTCAGTTACCGACTGGCCAGGACGTTGGAACAAACCGCGCAGCTTCTGGCGTTCAAGCGCGATACTACCCGAAAACTCAAAATGCTTCTCGACTGCCTCCAGAAAAACCTGGAACTCGTCAGTCCCCTCCACCGCAACCGTCTCGTACAGCTGAAATGCATCCACGATGCGCTGGCCCTCAGTGCCCAACAGCGAAAACAGGATGGCTTTTTTCCGGAACGGTTCTACGAGATGCAACGCCGACGCGTCAAGAAAAGTCAGAAAAGCACGCTTCCATGCCGGCCAAGCTACTATCGGCGGACCGGGCACTGCCAAAAAGACGGCCGGCGGCGGGAACGCCGTTGGGCCGCTCGAAGACGAAGATGACGAAGTCATCTCACGATGAAAATGGAACGTACTGAAAACCTAGGCCTAATGCCTCCCCCCGAAACTCATCAAACGCGGCCTTCCCGCAAACTATGACTACCGTTCACCCGGAACAAAAAGAAATACATTTCATGAATACAGTTACGCGCCGGTTTCCTCAACCACTGACCCGCGACGCGGAGTGAAGCCCCTCCCGAATCCCGGGTTACAAAAGAGGAAATGCTACATATTAAAACAAATATCCCATCCTCGTCGCCAAAATGTTATATTCTGCGCCGACGCGGCGGTGCTCTAAAGCCTGGCTACATTGGACGCAAGCGCCGGTGACTCACGTTCGACGTAGCCGGGAAACTACATGCCCCGAGCGGACCTGGACGGTCGCCGGAGCGAGAAGAAAGGACAACCAACGGATTCAGGAGCGGGGCGAACACTGGCCGATGAGGCCGCAGATCACGCGCGGCTCATGCCGTCGCGTGCTGTCCCTTTTATTCTTTTGCATGGATGCACGAGATGGCTACTTTAAAAAGGAGATGTCAAGTAGCGCCATCTCGTGCA
>JAZHYW010015983.1:0-11588 GCA_037355805.1 Ixodes ricinus | reverse complement strand
AAAAGGTCGTGAACGGTCGAGAAAAACATTGAACGCTGTCGTCCATGTATAGGAACCCCGTGTGTGCCAGTTTGACCGATTCGCGTGGGCCTTGCACGCCGCTCTATGTCTCTGTCCCTAAGGTAAATAGGGCATACGGCCATGTCACTTGGTAACCGGCTTGGCTGGCTCTGACTTCTTCTTGGCTCGAGCCGGCTTTCGGCTCTCCTCTTTGACTCTGTCTGCGAGCGAAGGGTCGTTGGGGGGACGTTCGGAAGGAGCTGTTTGCTGATGGAGTTTTCGGGTCGGAAATGAATAATAACAAGAAATAGATGCTGATTGATGAAAGCCGGATGTAGTGGACAATGAAGCGCAACGTTAGCAACGTGTTTGCTAGATGCTCCAGTTTCATTCGATTTAATTTAATTACCTCGAGGGTAATATTGATTTATTGCATTCGGATGGTATGATGACATCGAAGGTTCAAGTCGCAATTGACGTTCGCCTTAAGCACAAATTTGTCTTTGTAGTCGTTTTGTTTCGAACGTTTACGTGTAGGCGTTTTTATTGTGGAACACTTAAAACAAGTTCTAATAGAAAAAAAATAAAAAAAGCCTTTTTAATTGTTTGCTTGAGTATTATGACATAGAGGGTTATACATATACACACATACATATATCTTAAAACTAATTTTTTTTTTGTAAAACGGACAGTACAGGACGTTAGTTTTTAATACCAATAATGCTAGTAAGTTTATCAGCGATTCGACCACTTCGGTACAACATTCCCCTGAGCAGAAATAAGCAGAATTAGGGATCATTATACTTCGTTTCACCGTAAGTCTAGTTGCAGCCAACGTTATTAGATTAGCTCAGTTACGGAACTGCTCATAGACGCTGCATGCACGAACAGTACCCCCTTACTCACCACGACTCGCCTGCCGTCGCTCGACGCGCCGCCGGACGGCTGCTTTGGTAACTGTGTGTTCTATGGGAATCGGGATACGAACGTTTCAACGTTACTAGAACCCTCAGTTGGGAAAGTCACCGTTAAAACCTGGGCCGCTGGCGTCAGCCGAGACCGAGCTAAATACGACAACAGAGCCACTCTTTACCATTTGTGCTTACTGTGGTCACCTTGAACTTTTAGAAATCATGTTTTTGCGTAAAAACTAACGAAAAAAAACTTTTTGTAGTTAATTTATTGGAGTTTAGTACAAAATGAGGGGCGCGTGATGTTTTCTTAATATCTTTGATTTGCAAGGTTCTGCAGCACAATTAATATTGCCTTTATTCAACTATGCCTCAACGGTGATTTCAGGTAGCGCGTCCCGACCTAGGCACATGTTAACTTCGGTGGTATTTCGCGGCGCGTCCGCTTGGGAGACGGGGGTGGCACCCCTGAAACCCCTTCCACCATATCTGTTTCGGGTTCCGAAATGGCCGATTAAAGCCAAAATAGATGTCACGTGCAGTTCCTAGAATGACCGCTGCGGGAGAAATAGCGGCGCTGTGATCGCCATTAGCTCGGTTCTCGAGTACGGATCGTTGTCACTATTTTAGAGCAGTCTTTATGAGAGTTTTCCAACTGAGTGGTTCTAGTAACGTTGGTATGTTTCGAAGCACGGCGTCTAGATGGCACTTCAGCTGTGCTTTTAGAACACACTGTTATGAAACGAAAATGTAGATGGCGCTTCGAACGACGGCCGGTGGATTGAAGTGAGTGAGGGGGGGGGGGGAGTACCCTCTTCCTCGGGAGTTTCACAACTGAGGTCATCTAGTAACGTTGGTCGCAGCCGACGAGACAAGCCAATAGAACCAATCAGATGGCGTCAAAAGTGCACCGTCATGGTGTTCGTTCTGTTTCTGTACGCGCATTATCATCGCTCAACCAATCATAATTAGAGAAGAATTAAAGACTTGGCGCTCTTTACGGTGCTTGACTGGTTTCACTAGCCCGTTGGGTCCGCTGCGTCTTGACTAAAGCTAAGAAGTAGAAAATGTGTATCAAATTACTGACTAATTGCGTTGCATACGTCAAACGATCGAGCGTCACAAATGTTTACATAAAAGTTCAGCAGCACGTTTAGCCTGTTCAGCCTGACGCCTACGTTCACGGCGCTATTCATCGGATAATTTAACGCGTGGCATGTGTAAGCTTGAAAGGATAAACCTGGTGATTTTCCAGAATCTTCACACCGACTTCTCCTCTTTCTCCTCGCCTACCTCTCCTCCTCGCCCCGTTAACCAATCAGCCTCGAGCACCTCACTCCTCCTTTTCCAACGATCAACCAATCGGTATTGAGCCTCGCGGCTACGCATTTATAGAGGCGTCACGTCTAGTTTTCACGAAATCCCGAACACCTAGCCAAAGAACGTTTCACGTTAATGGTTCGCTTATAGAGGGGTGAAAATAGTCACAAGGTACTGCGTGGCCACTGCAATAATAAATTCCAAAAATAAATGAAAAAGCTCTATTTTGTGGATGCAAAATTCGGTGTCTATTTTGTTCATATGTTCAACTAATATACGGCATACATTTCTTCCGCATTCCTTCCTTATAAAAACAAATCGGGCATTCCAACTGAAGTATTTTAATATACTATAGCAACTGACAATTTTAGAAAATCCGGGAGTGGCTTATAAAGCCCATGTTTTTTCCTCGTGATTTCTGCTTTAGCAGCCTTACAGGATTCTTCCTAAATAATATAGACTGCGGCATAATACACCCAAATGATCGGAAGTCGCCACTCCCTGCCTTTATTAAGTTATCGGTAATTACACCGCCAAAGCCAATAAGGACGACGCACCCCAATCATCTTCGCCTTCGGTCTCCACCAAGCCGAAGGGAACACACTGAGGCGCCCACGAGACTCTCGCGATAATCCCTCCTTCCCGAAGAGGCAGACTCTCCGAGTTCAATTCGGCCATCCCGACGCCTGTGCACGCGCGCTCGTGCACGTGCGGGGGCTGACGAACGCGCTCTCGCCTCCTCGAGCAGTCGGCGGGACCAAACAATGGAGCGTGCCTCGGAAAGTTGTTTGAGTTGGGCCCCGGCGGCGTCGGCGTGTTTGAAGCTACGCCGGTCTGTCTGGGACTCGTCCCGAATCTTAAACTCACGGTATACTATTGTTTGGGGAAGACGGGAGAGCTGTTTGTCTCCCCACTCCTTCGCACCCCTTATCTGGGGGCGCTGTGTGCGTCGGGCTCATCAGGGATTCGAACGGCGTGGACTGCCGAGAATTGTCTCGATCTGCGTATGCCGGTTCCGTAGGTTGGGGATTCGAACCTCTCTCTTTTAGTATTTGGCGTAGCGAGACGTGTGTGGTATTTTTCTGGTAATCGACTCCTTGATGAAAGCGTCCAATAGTTTGATTGTTTGTGTACGAAATAATCCTAGTTTTCCGAGCAGTTACATTGGGTTTGTCACGTGTTTGCCGTCGCTGAGTACAGAAAGCGCATCTGAGATCTTTTTTGTTGGTTGGTGTGCGTCCGTCGCGCGACAGATTCGAGTATTGTCAAACGTCGAAAGGCATTAAGCTTTGAGTGACAGTCGAGCAATTTTACGCTTTACAACTTCTTCCCGAACATGTTCTTTGTCGCGTGTTGGTGCCACTTAAATGTAAAATAACGTTTGCTATTAAAGCATATTTCACTTAGGAATATGTTAGTGAACATTGCTTGTATCTCTATATTAATTGACTCTTAGTTTTAGTGATTAAACTGGAATCATTAGGATGCACCAGTGCTTAGTTCAAAATTACATTAAAAATCTTAGTGGTTGAATGACGCCGCACGTGGGCGAAAATATATAGTTATCTCACCTATGACCGTGCGGGTTTGTTTGCATGTCTGTAGCAATTATTTTATCATTTCTGGCTAAAGATTACGGAAATACTGTGGCATATGTTGAATTAGCTCCAACAAAATGGCCAGCCCAAAACTCGACTGATACGTACTTTTACTGAGAGGATTAAAAAAACACAAAAAACTATAGCTTCTTAACGCTTTGGTTTCGCTGTGATATAGGTTTCATCATCTGCATTGCTGAACGGCCTACTTCTCCAAGTTTATGTCGAAGCTCTCAACGACGCAAAAACGTTAACAAAGGATTAACCTGGAAAAGAAGTTGCAGCAGCCTTGGGCCTTTAAGCGTTACGCGCGCTGAACCAAACGCTAAGGAAAGCAGCCGTAGTAGATCTTGAGAAGGAAGTGGCTAATCACTTAGAGGAGAAGGATCTCGTAGGGACTTCTATGCCATCGCTGATTGGAAATCGATGACAGCGGCTTTTGGGGCCGAGGGTTCCTAGTGGCAGGGGCTCCAAAGGGTTAACGACGCGTGAGTCGGCTTTTGTCGTTTCCTTACCCACGTCAGGACGGCTGCTGTTTGCCAACTTATCTCGAACTTCTACTTTATTTCTTTTTCTATTTGATTTTGATTTGTACCGATTCTGATTGGCTCCAACTATATTTCAGATGCTCTCTTGACATAATTTTGATTTTGGGTTGCCTTTGGGTTGGGTTAGTTGTATCGTGGTTTAATTAAATGTCCAAAACTATGAGGCGGTTGAGGACACGTGTGGATTAGTAAACAACGCAAAATGGAACGACACCAGTGTTGCCAAAATATGGATAATTAGATAGTTTGAGTGGTTGTGATGAAGAAAGAATGTTTTTGTTGCACCCGTTTTTGTCATCTCTTGTATCTAGATTGTTTCGTGTATTGATGCATTTATATGTAATATTACTAATTTTACAAAGAAAAACTCAAAATATGCAAAATATATTTGTATGTCTCTTTTGTTTTATTATCAATATCGACGTGCTTGCTTCATACTGTTTACTTTGAATAAGCCGGAAGATAGCCGCAGGTAAAACCAGAGTGAAGTGACACTCGCTTTTGGGCTAACAATAAGAGACCTCATAAATCAGAGATAATACGACTTGGTTGCCAGCTGCACTATCTGAAGTATTAATCTATTGCTCAAACTTCAGCCGGGTTGACAAGGAACGTTGAACGATGAAGTCGCTTAGGGAGGTCTCTAAGCGTAGCGCGCATGACGTTTAAATAATATTGGAATGTTAAAACAAAACTGCGAAGAAAGTGCTAGAAATTCTGACGTCACGATTTTGAAGCCTCTAGATGAGGCGTCCTTGGATGAAGAGCACATCGATAAAGCAGCGTTCATTGAAATGTCCTTTGATAAGAGGGACGTCGAAAACACAGCCTTTCAGAAAACAGTTTTTGACTAAACTACATGCACCGAAACATCGTTGAACCAAACGACTTCCTATTAATTCAAAAAGCCGTCGTTTGATTAAACAGCGCACAACTATAAACAATTTTCTCTACAACTACCTTGGCTGAAAAGGCGTTTTGTTATTCAGTCCACCAGCCTTTTATTAACCGTTGAGTTAAACGGCATTTGTTGTAATGACACACGATCAAACGACGTTCACTAAAAGGGCGTGCGATTAAACTGCATTTCACTAACTGGAATTCGATGAAGTAACGTTCGATGAAACATTATTTGAAAAAAAACGGCTTGCGGTGAGATTGCATTCTACAATCTGGCATTTAATTAAACAGTAATCAATTAAGAAAGCTTTTATAAAACCACCTTCGCAGAACCCGCGTTCCATTTAGCGGTATTCGACTTACCGGTATTTTGTGCACCGTTCGAATAAACGGCATTTGCTGAGATGACCCACGGTGAAACGACGTTTGATAAAACGGCGTGAAACTAAACGGCAATTCAACGAACCGGCGTTCGATAAAGAGACATTTGATAAAGTGTTGTTGACCTTTCTGTGGCCCCAACTTTCATCGCGGCTGGGCCGGCGGCTGTGGACGTATGTCACGAAGGACGTCGTTCGCTGTCTGGTGGAATCCGGACGTTTCTGGGGCGGGATCCCGGCTGCCGAGAATCCAAGATGGATAGTCGGACGGTCCGTGTTCACAGGCATCCAGACGGGATCGCGTAGACGTCGTGGAGCAGGCCTCGCTATCGTCAACTCGAATGGCAGCGAGCGAAGCCGCCTTGCAATACTGAAATAAATCGACCTGGTCGAAGCAGGGCTACCCTCGCCATTAGAACGACGGCTTCTTCAAACGAAAGTTTTTCTTGCGGTGGTTGTACTGGAATGCCTGTGGGCAGACCTCATGATTGGTTTTCGGTTAATGTATTTTTGTTCAGTACGTGGTCATTAATGAAACCCGGCTGACGTTCTTCACGGTATTTTGACAGGCGCTCCTTTAGATTGGGGCTCAAGTTTGGAGTGGAGAGTATGCTGGTGAATTTGAAATTGTTAAATGTTCCTTTCAATCTTTGTTTTTGGTGAGCTGAAAGGACTGTTCGTTTGACTTTCGTAAAGACTATGTTTGTTCGTGTTTATTTAACTTGCTTTCCCTTCTTAAGAACGAATTTCCTTTAAAATATTTTCTTTTTAAGCGAAATACGAGTACGCGAATGAAAGTACCCAGACGTGTTCGGGTAGTACCAGATACTGTTTACTACAAAACGGAAAATACCAGACACCTAGAAATGGTTTTCGGTTTCTGCAACTCACAATTTGATAACTTTATGACCACAAATATAGCATCCGCCGTCCGGCATTTCCGTTTCACACAACTATCCTGAGTTCATTCGCGCTTGCGAGCTATACCTATGTGGAATATGTGCGTATATGCGCGTGTGTGCGTGTTTGTGGGCGAACTTGGTGGCTCTATGCCTCGGAAGATCTTGAATGTATTCCTTGCGTTTCAGCGCTCAAACTCCAACTCAAGGCAGGCCGGATGGGTGTTTCCAAGAGCGTCTGTTCGTCCAATATTAAGCACGTTATTGCCAAAGATTGCTCAGTCACAAATTTTATATTTGCACTCAATCTGCGATGAACTGAAGCCAAAGATACGAGCATCTGGGACCAATCACGAGTCATTTAGAAAACACGTGTTGCTGCGTATCAGTAATCACGTGGTTTCAAGCCGGCTCGCCATTAGACCTGATGGCACACAGATTTCTCTGTGATCCATACTAAGATTAGTCGATGTGTAATTTTTATGGTCTGGTGTCTTTGAGCTCAACAAAATTGATTGCGAAGTTAGTTTTTGCGGGAAACTAGCAATGTTTTGTTTATATTTTGTTTGTACCAAACGAAAAGGCACCTCAGCTTCCGATTGTAAGGTTCCTGCAATGGCAAGCCCACTACCTGCGATATGCAAACCGGTCTTGACGTGCGCTGCGACGCGTATCCCGACTGCTTCGTTATTGCGCGAGAAGGTGCGCTTGGAATTGGTTCACTCGTACGATGTCAACTTTGACGTCATAACAGGCAGGACCAAGCTGCAGCGGCAGTCAGCGCGTTGGCAGCCAAACATGGCTAGTAGGCGCTTGTCTTGTTATGAACGATTCCGAGTGCCGTGCTCTACGGCAGCAGCAAGGCCAAACCGCTCGCAAGGTTTCGTAAGGCTCCTACGCTATTGGTAAGCCCAAATTCCTGCGAAATGCAAATCCGGTCTAACGACGTGCACGGGGACGCGTATACTGCTTCGTTATTGCGCCAACAAGACGCGCTGGAAATTGTTTCGTTCTTGTACTTCGATGTAAACTTTGAAAGTCAAACCTGTGGACAAAGCTGCAGCGAAAACAGCGAGTTGGCATCAAAACATGGCTGCAGGCGCTCTTGTTATGAACGACATGCGGGTTAAGATCCTAATTTAAAATCGTCGCAGTTTTTTAAAACTCTTTTACGCCATTGGTAGTGCTGTATTTTGCATTGTTAAAAAGGGTAAACCGGCTTTCATGTTATTCTTATTCGAGCAGAAACTTTTGGGGGAAACCTCTTTGGAAAATACAACTTAAATTGTTCTTTCACGTTTACTGTGTATGTTAATTCGCGGGTCGTTGACTTGTGGCTCGAACTGATAATGATCTGTGTGCTCCGAAATTTCGCGTCCGTGCCTGGCGTTTGTTTTGTTCGCGCTTCTGAGTTTACAAGGAGGGAAATATCAGAATACGCGCGTGGAGCAGACGATAGTCGTTTTCACTGTATTGCGAGAGAGGCGCTGTGTTGAGAGAAGGCCAGCTAGCTCTTTACGTCCACCCACTAATCCATCCAATCAGAGCTCCGCACTCTCACGTCACCACATGCTCTCATCTCATCCTTTTCAAGAGTTTCTCACCCTATTGCTACTTGTAGGGTTCGCTTTATTTAATACGTATACTAGAATTTAAAGAAAACGAGTCATTAGAGTTAAAATTGGCTTGTTTTGAGACTTATTTTAAATGCGACTTGTAGCTCAGACTCAGCGTGCGTAGACTTCTACTTCTCTTTTTATGGTCGTGTGTCTTCTTCAGTGTTAATGAGAAGATCGACTGATTTAATTGATACATTTTTCCTTACATTTACATTAGTTTACACTGTTGGCCAAAACACAGGAGGGGTGATGATTTTCTTGTCGAGGGGTTCTCTTGTGCCTTAAACGTGCATCAAAAAGGCTATACTGAGTTAAAAAAATAAGAATCATAGTAAAAATAATTATTTTCACTTTGTTTAGAAGTGACCTGTACCTGCGATGTATTTTAACTTTAAGGAGCTCGCGTCGCAGAAATGCTGGCGTCGGTGGCTTGACGGGAAAATTATCGATTGGAAGATAGGTCATGACGTCACAGCCACACGACCTAGTTCAGGAATTTCGAACAACCCACAACGCTCACGTGAAAGGTGATGTCATGCGTGGAATGAAAGTAATTAAACATGACGTATAATGCAAATTAAAGGTCGCCGCATGTCTCCAAAATATTTCACCTTGTAAGTGATTTATTGGCTTGAGGCCACGGTCCCACTGAATGTGGCAGTTTAGGTACTTTTTGGCAGGTCATTACTCATCTCCTTTTAAATACTGTTTTGTGGGATTGATGTCATTCGAAAGGCAATGCAATCCTCTTTCATTTGATATTATGTATGTATTGGTTTATACTGTTCATGCGCATTTGTAGCGTTGCGAATATGATGGCGCGGACCCTCACTTGCTCCGCTGGTTCATGTTTTATGAACGATCCATTAAAGATAACACGGTTCCAATAGAGCAGTTTTGTTAAGATGATGTCGGAGCAGAATGTAACGATATACTTTTTTGGTATTTGCACTACTTTGTTTTTTTCATCTCTCCAAATATTGCCCTAAAATTGACATTTTTCAGCACAAATATGTTTTTAATGACAAGCGCTAGGGCAATGAAATTAGCTACAGATGTAGTGCTTATAATTGGTAATATGCAGAAAAAAATTTAATGTTGTGTAAAATTTTTTTGTTTAGATATTCTATATCAAACGTAGCACTTTTTGTGCTTCGAGTCATGGTACTTCAAATGCCGCTGAGGAAATAATTAAACTATGATAAAATATTTTATAACATTTAGAACTACAATGGTTGCCCAAGAGGTGGACGATGGCTTTTTTTCATTTTCAAAGTCATAACGCTCCAGGAGCCCTTCAAACTTACCTGTTTTTGACGCATATCTTTTTGGACATCAAACAGATTTATTGGCATCTAATAACATTTATTGTTTGGAATAGATATACATTGCGATGTATTAGATTTTCACAATGATCTTGCTTTGGTTTCTTGATAGGTGTAGAGCTTAGCTAATTTTAAAAACAATTAAAAACTGTTTGGGTGTTTTGTTGCGCTACCTGGCGGATGGCAGACAAAACTGCTGATTTCTAATGTTCAAAAAATTTTCGAGGGCGGCGTTGGCGTCTGTATCATCATCAATCTCCGTGTCTTTTTACCTTCACATTTAGAAAATATATTGGAAGATTTACTATCGATAAATGAATGGTTTAAGTACTGGGTCAGGTTAATAAATCTAAGACAAATAATTACACAAGCGTAGCGTGATATAATGTGTTCATTATTCGATATGATTGAAATCAATAAACAATAAAGACGAAGAGGAAAAGAATACACCCGAGTTCACTTCATGCCTAGAGTCACTAAATGAGCTGCGCTTAAAGTATCGGCACTCCGTTCCCCAAAATTGTTTTGGGCGCCGCCATTTTGGGTCTTGTGCAGAGCAAACGCAACTGCCGATCGTCATGATCCAAAAGTGCGACTTCCTCAGCATTAGATGCGGTGCTAGGAAGCTGATGCAATATTGCTATGCTCTGTCGCGGGTTGTTTAAACATTTGTGGAGGACGGAAAAGCGTTTCCTGTGATTTTAGATAAAGCTTCAGATAACTGGCAACCATGATTTTAAGCCACAATATGGCCAAGTGTCGTTACTCTGAAGCGTAGCTAATTTACTGGCACTAGCGGGAACAATGAGGAAGAGGCAGGTGTCAAAAGGTAGTGGCTTGTGGAATCCACGGGGCTTACGTCATGGCCCCTCCAGGTATTACAAGCTTCTTGAACAAGAGCATGAATAGTGTCATTAAATAAGCTACGCTTCAGAGTAGCGACACTTGGCCATATTGTGGCTTAAAATCATGGTTGCCAGTTATTTGAAGCTTTATCTGAAATCACAAGAAACGCTTTTCCGTCCTCCACTTTAAACAGTTTGCGACAAAGCAAAGCAATATTACATGAGCTTCCTAACACCGAATCTAATGCTGAGGAAGTCGCACTTTTGAATCATGACGATCGGCAGTTGCGCCTGCTCTGCACAAGCACCAAAATGGCGGCGCCCACAACACTGTCGGGGAAGAGAGTGCCGATACTCTAAGCGCAGCTCATTTATTGGCTCTAGTTCCCGCGAACCTCCTTTCCCCTGACTGAAACTGAAACTAAATATGAATAATACACCATTATTATAGCTTATTTAGTTATAACCAACTACACATAATGAGAGGAGGAAGCGGCCGGGTAGGAGAAACGCGGGTTTTATGTGCGACCGTTCTAACCGTCTCAAAAGAGAGAACGCGCGAGCTTGCGCTGGTTTAAAAAAAGACGATCCAAAGAAAAGAGGCGGCACGCTGTGTTCTTTGTGATTGTGCGTCTAATTGCAAATTGTTGTGTGTATGTTTATACAGCCGGAAGTTAGTCTGCCTTAGTGGGCGTCTGGTGTCTCAGCTGTAGATGAGCAATTTAGCCAGTGCAGTACAACCACAAACCTGGGGTCTTTAACGTGCACCTACGCAGTAGTGATACACGACCGCACGCCGGTACGATGCGCTTCCAGATCGAAACGGGCAGGAGCAGGGGTGGGTCCTGCAGCGCAGCTTTCGCTCCACGTTCTCCCAGGTGGTGTGCGCTAAACCATGCACTCGGCCACCGTCCCTCCCCTTATGTGCGACTCATTTATATACAGGTATAAGTATTTGAAGATCGATGATGGACGTCGATCGTCTCAAGGTAACGTAGCGTAATAACATTATATAAATATTAAGCATGTTGAAGGACTGAACGACTCAATTTTTCAATTCTTGGATTGTAAAATATGGCGGTAGCCTATTGTACTTACTCGTTGATGAAGAGCAATATGAGGTGAAGAGGTAATGTTTAAATGATGAGCCTCTATAAGGACGACGACATTAGTGGGTGTCGAACCACAACGTGCAGTGCCAGACCTGTTTCCAAGTATCGTGCACCCAAAGACCTTTCTTCAC